>LBNU01027233.1:0-11679 GCA_014162995.1 Artemisia annua | reverse complement strand
ATAACAAAAAACCAGTGGTGGGTTATTTTCATTTTCAAGAATCCTTCAACAAAAACAACCACCACCGGGCAACAGATCTTCCACCCGCCGTCGTAAATCGGCCGATGACTAACAAAACCCAAAACCCTCTTCTTCTTCTTTATTCGATATGTCAACTGGGTTCCCACCAAAACTCTCATTAAAACCCGATCAAATCCGTTATTGTATCCAAGCTCTTCAACTTTTTTAAATCCAAAGCAGACCAATGATCAGTTTTCAGTTATTGAACAAGAATTTACTATTTTGCAGGTCCCTTTTTTTTATTAGTTGGCTTTTATTTGTTGGCTTTTCGAAAAGCTGATTTTTAACTGCTTAAGCTATTGAAAATGAGCTTAATAAGCCTATTATATATATGTTAACTTTGTTATTCTTATTTGAATTTGGAAAAGATCATAAGGGCTTATTTCGGCTTATGTACTTAAATAAGCTGAAATAAATAAGGCAGTAAGCCCATAATTCAAATAACTGTGTTGGATATGAAAGATGTTGAGAAAAAGAAAAGTCATCTTAGTTGTTTTAGTCGCGGTATTAGGTTAATGGCTAATGTGTTACCTGTGGTCCTGCTTACTTATAATTAGTTAATTTGCATACTGATCATGATTAGGAATGGATTTTTAGGTTATTACATGCACGTGAATGAATCTATGCCTTAAGCCTAATATTTTTGAATCTAGCTAAATAGTGATGTCTTGTTTCAACGCGTAATATTGGATTATTACTCCTGGAAAGTTCTAAAAAGTGGAGCATTGTAAATCTGAAAGGTTTTGCTTTGGCTATGTACGAATAAGTTTTTTCACATTTTTAGGTAGTGGTTAGTTTGCCTCATATGCTTGTCATTAGCGATGTATAATTGGTGGGACTGAGTCCTATAAGGTTACAAACTTAAAACTCAGCTTACCACTGGCAGATAATTCCATAGAAATGAGAAATACTAGGAGATGTTTTGATAGGACCGCTTTATGTATCTTTGGTTGTGAAGATATTGCAATTGTTTTGAATCATAAAATCCCTAGAAGTGACTCTTTAGGAGACAATGTTAGACTATTCTCACTTCATTTGTGTTTCCAACAAAAAGTAGGAGATCACCTGTTTATATTGAGTCCGATGGTCTTGTAAGTTGTAAACGAGCTCAAGAGAGTTATCAATATCGTTTGGTTGATTTTTCTTTAATGGATTAATCCACGGATTTTGTTCTCATCTTTCAGATCATGCAGGATGAGAGATCAGAAGTCAATAGTAGTTGCTCAGTGGCTAGCTACATGTAATGTGGAAAACCGCTACTCCAGATGTTGTTCCATGTATGGCTAGTCAAACTCCTCTTTTGTCTTTTCACTACAGCCAAGATCAGTATGTACATAACCAATAATGACGGATATTGACTTCTCTTGGTCCTCAAGTTGATGAAACCAGGGTTGTTCTTGATCGCATGCAAAGATCACAGGCCAGCAGGCAATGGGATACATGAACGCTAGTTTTATCACAGCAGAGGTCAATGATTTTCTCTTAGCATCCCGTTTAATCATTTCTGCTACTAAAAAATTACGTATGCTAAGAGAAAAGAAACCAAATTTGAGACAGTTTAGATCAAGTATTGATGTGTTCTTTGATTAAAAAACATCTTAACACCTTAAATGAAAAATGTTTCAAGAATATTTACTTTTAATACGAATCATATCAAATGGCTGATCGTAAACACTGCTTAAAGATAGTTAGAATATGACAATTCCGAGATAAATATTTACTTTTGTATTGTATAAAACAATGGCATTTCTTATAAAATACTCTAGTATTTGTTGGTTATATATCAAAATACAAAAAATTTGTCCATTCCAAAATGGTTGCAAGTGGATTTATGTTTCCATTTAGTGTTATATGGGCTTATGTAACACATGCACTTAATTGGCACCATTAGGTTAACTAGCTGCTGCTCTTTATTCTGTTGCCTTGGGAGCTTGCATTAAACCATTCCAGTAAAACAGTATAACCGAATTTGAATTATTAAAATTCCATCTAATGATTTCAGGCCTGATCCATACTGGAAGGTGTTTCTCGTTCATAGCCACTCCAAGGCCCCTTACCTGAAACCTTTGAAGATTTCTGGGAAATGAGTTCTGCAAATCATTGTCGCGCAGTTGTAATGGCTCACAAAGTTTAGTTGACCAGCCAACAGGGTATTGAATTTAGTATAATCTCCTAGCAACTTTTGTAAATTTATTAGCATTTTTACCTATTGATGATATTCTTTGATCTCGAAATTTACATTCTAGATAGGCATTGTGGGAAGTAGACATTGAATGTGGATAATGTAGGAATAGAACATAACGTTGATATCTATTAAAATCCCTATACTACTTTCCTGTTAAAGTCTGATCAGTTACAGCTGCGTTAAAATGTCTGCTTTGTTACTAAAGGGAACGGCTGGTTGACTTTCCTAAAATTACATATAAATCAAGCCTGTATCGTAGTCGACTGATCTTATGATTGTTGAATACCTGATTTTTTGTTTTCTCTAAATCAAGCTAAAGAAACATGTAGCCCTGTAGTTTAAAAGCTTAAAGGTGGATGCAAAGGAGAGAATGATATGTTTACTCTACATGATATAGCATGCGATGGATCAGAAGTTGATGCAATAGAGAAAGGATAAAAGTTAATAATGGAATTGATTAAATGATTATAGTTGGTGACCGTTATTTCTCACAGGCCGCTTATTAGGAAATATTTTACAAATCAAGCCATTAGAAGTAGAATGCTTTTTGTGAATTTTTAGAGACCCTGTACCAGCTAATTGTGACTTGTGAGTAACATTTTGGCATTGCTATAAAGATAAACATAAAAGCTGTATCTGGAATCTATTTTTAGGTGATATTAGCGACAATAATGAACTTAGACAATCAATCATTTACTATGGATGATATAAAATGAGGTGTATGTGTAGTGTAAAAAAGTGACAGTTATGTAAATGAGGCTAGTCCCTCATAGAACTAGATCGAGTTCATGGTACGACATGCTTTACGTATTATAATCTTTGAAAAGCAAGTTTATTATCGCAACCCCCCCGGCGACAGCCCCCGCCCCCCCCCCCGGCTTCAGAATAAATGGTGTGGAGGTTATAACATCAAATCACGGACTTCGTTATTGCTAGTCGATCTCCTTTTTCTCATATGTAAATCTTCACTTTCAAAGCCTGCCATTTGGTTTACCAAAAATTCAAAATAGCTTGTTTTTGTTACGACCAGTTCATATGAAAGCATGATAATTATTAACACTCATGCGTTAGAGATTTCCATATCTCAAGACTAAGCAGCAAACTTTGTACTACCGATCATTAGCATGGATCCATATTTACGGCGCTTGTCTGTCATCTTAAACAGTCATTTAGGAAATTAGTCTGAGGTTGATAACCTATGACTAATTTCCTAAATGACTGTTTAAGATGACAGACAAGCGCCGTAAATAGTGGATATGCTAATGAGGTAGTACAAAGTTTGCTGCTATCCTTGAGATATGGAAAGCTCAGTAATTGGCATGAGTGTGTTAATAATTATCATGTTTCATATGAAACTGGTGTAACAAAACAAGTAATTTTTGATTTGGTAAACCCAAATGGGAAGCTTGAAAAGTGGAAGATTACATATGAGAAAAAGGAATCGACTAGATAACGAAGTCCTGATTTGATGTATAACTCACCATTCTATTCTGAAACGGGGGGTGCGATTGTGGAGTGGGTCAAGTATTTATGTCACTTCATCTTGGTTTTGGGTCTCTTCGATTTTTCCTTATTTATAGTAGGTCCACCATTAGGCCCCTTTATTAGGTCCACCAAACATAACTGTTTATAGTAACAAAGATTTTAAATCACACATTGCAAATATCAGTTTTTTAGGACGAAAGAATTGCAGTTTTAGGTTTTTTAAGCGATTTTATTATAATTTAGCAGTTACTGCTAATACGTCGAAGTCTATGACATTAGTTTTAGTAACTTGATTTTCGAAAACCTTCGAGCTAAGTTAGATCGTTAAAATTAGGTTTTGTTTCGCGTATTCCATAATCAGCTTTAGCTACTGTGAAAATGACTCAGTATTTGCAAGAGCTTTTAAAACACATCTGTAAGGGAACACTGTATTTATCAAGAGAACACTGAAACGACATGGAATAGAATTAATAGTTTTCAAAAGAAGACTATATATGACACAACAAGAATTATCAATTTTCACCTATTGGCAGTCCAACATATTTCCACACCATGCGCAGTCTCAAAATACACGACTCTATATACCATACAGAACCCACAATCGCTAGAAATTAAACGTATCTAACCTGCACATAACTATAAAAGTCCCAATGTCGTTAGCCGCTAAACATCATCTGCAAACAAAACACATGTAATTTTAATCTTCAAAACACATAAAACCTAAGGAATATCCATTGTACATAGTTATTTATCAAATCAGATATTTACTTTTCCATGCATAACTTAACATGATATAATACTCCTAAGTAACATAAATAAATCACCACACAGTTTCAACTGCATGATAACTCTAAATAAAGCCTTAAAAACTTAGATGGAAAAGGCGGATCATCATCACGACTCACATCCTCAAACCTAAGCTGCATATCTGCATTACCAAAAAAAGAAAAAAAATTAAAAAAAAAAATAACAATGAAACATGAACACCCGCACCCCTTGAAACCGTGAGAATACAAGAAGACTGTAAAAGTGATTACTCTTCCATCTGTATACCATACAAATGATATCTAAAACATATCGTTGGTGCAATAATAACCAAAGCCCTTATAATGCTTTAATGATGACAAATATACATTTGTAACACTTAAAACCACAAGCGATAGCCAGTAACTGAAAAACCAGGAATACTGGGCTTGGCGCGCTGGCTCGCGCGAGCTACATTGTGGAAAACTAGAAGGGGGGGGGGGTTGAATAGTTTTACGTCCTTTTGAATTTATAAAAACTTTGTTTTCAAAAACACTTCGATTCTAGTTTATGTGATCAACACTTGTACTATATGAACAATTCTAACTAACTAACTAATCAAATATAATGTAAGTATAAAAGTAATAAAGAGATAGAGTTAGAAAGATCAAACCACAACACAAGGATTTATAGTGGTTCGGCTATGAAGCTCCTCTTCGCCCTACTCCACTCTCCGAGTCTCTTACTCGAGAGTTTTCTTCATTGTGTCAACAAACTCCCTTGTGGCGGAGAAGCCTTACACACCTTTGCTTACACCGTTTAACGACACCAAGCAAAATGTCGAGTTCTAATAGTAGCTAGAACAAATCTCACAACTCTTCACAACTTGTCACTACTTCTACACAACTTGTACACACCACTACTACTTCACTACTTCGCTACTATCTCTTCACAATACAACTTCTACCCACCTAAATTTACTTATCACAAGCACAACACAGCTTTACAAATGATACACAATCTACAAAACTAATCTACAATACTTCTTGATTTGATATTGAAGGAGTATTCTTCTCTTGCACTTTGAATGGTGAGGGATTGAATCACTTGAAACAAAAACTTATAATCTTATGATCAAAGGATTTAGAATGATGTTTATAAAGGATTGGGACTGAAAATTTTCATGCAAAAGGTGAGGAAAAATAGCATAAATGAGCCAGTATTTATAGGCAAAAGATTCTGACCACAGGAGCGTGCCGACCCCCATAAATGGTGGCCGGCCCCCTTAAAATTAAAGGGGCCGCCCTTACAATTAAGGGGGCCGCCCTCCTGTAACGGCCAGATTCTTTGTCCTTTTCTGGTGAAAGTTTATTTGGTGAAAAACTAACTGATTTTGGTTAACAATTTGAATTTATATATTTGTTATGAATTAAACATTTTCCTTTAATTACCAAAATTGTTTTTCAAAAATATATAAGATGTTTATAACATTTTATAAACTTTGTAGTGTTTAAATAAAATCCCTTTGATCATAAAATGTATTAGACATTTGTTTATTCATACCTTAAGTGATATTGTTGGATGAAATGATATTTGTAATTAAATACTTGTTTACGCAATAATTTTACGTTTAATGTTTTTACATTTTGTGGTCATCAAAATGTAGGGATATCGAAAAATATTAATAACGTTTTTATGCATTATTTATATCAACAACATGTTAATACAAATAATGTCAAAAACGTCATTTGCATTATTCGGTCTCTACTAGTTTTGATAATCACAAAATACAAACACACGTTACGTAAAACTACGACTAATAAGTTTTTGTTCGAGAAAACTCGTTTTCGTCTTCAACATTACTTAAGGTATGTATAAACATCTACCAACTTGTGTATATGATCAAAGAATTTATTTTTCATCAAAACTTTTGTTAGGATCATAGTTCTCAACTATTCAGTCAAGTCTCGGTCATTTCAGTAAATGTAATAGGTTGCTAGAATTATCACTTTTATCTTAATTATGTTAGTTACTCGTATGGTTAATGTTTAGTCCAATAAGGTGTCCAATGGGCCTTGAAAGCCCACGACTTAGAAGATAGGGAAGGAAGGGAGTGTTGCCCTATCCCTCTCCTATAAATAGGACATCATGTATCTCATTACATTTGTTGGTTAATTTCATATCTTAAGGAAACTCTTGTTCTTTCATCTTTCATATTGATCTTAATCAACCAAGTCTATTTCTCATCTCATTTCTCTCATTTGAATACTTGTGTTTACTAATATGGTGACCTAACAAGTGGTATCAATCGCTAGAAGAAGGTGTAGTTTATTTTTTTTGTGTGTTATACGCACCTCAAACACGTTTTTTACCACGTTAACATCAAAAAGATTGCATCTTTCTTGCTTCTTTTGTGTTTTTATCACATATTTGATTACAAACTTGTGTTAGAAACCAAAACAAACAACAAAGTTTCAAAATTTTTGAGTTGTTTTTTTTGATTCGTATAAACTTGTACTTTTTATCGAGATTTTTGAAATTTTTGTTAAAAAGTTCAAGTTTGCAACTTTCATTAAGATTTCATCATTTTAATGCTAGTTGTACAAGAATCTTAGGTTAAAAACTCGTTTTAGGCTTGCTTTTTCACAAAAGAAAAATCTGCATTTTGGCTACTTATCGAGAACACAAAACCCCATTTTATCGAGAACCTTAAACCCTTTTTTATCGAGAACTTTCGATATTACTACTTAAGTGTTTTTGTTGCTTACTCAGTGCTTTTCTCTCTTGTATAAGAAAGAAAACACTTCGACTTATTGGATAGTTTCGTTATTGTATAATCTCGAAACTTTGATACTTGTTATCGAGAACCTGAGGTTATCGAGAACTTCACCATTTATCGAAATCACTTGTTTGCTTTCGAAATCTTGTGAATCTATCGAAATTACTTTCAGATACATCGAAAACATACTTTGTCTTCATAGAACCAAAGATCTCGATAATTGTCTCCAACATTTCTCGATAATCTCCTTTTATCGAGAACAACGTGAGTTATCGAGATCCTACTTGTTTTATCGAGAACTTCAGTTTATCGAGATTACTTGGACTTTAACAGTTTATCGAAATCATCCAATAACCAAGTATCGAAATCACATTGGGATTTGTTTTCTAAGATTTGTCTTAAGCACTATACCTTCTACAAGATCCATAAACCACAAGTTTTTCAATCATGTCTCAACCACCGTACTTTAACCCTTATCAAGCACAACCATATCATCAACTGCAACAATTTCGTCAGCAACAACAATATCAACAAAATGCACAATCATATTCACAGCCAAGTCAAATGTATTCTCAGCAACATGCCATGATGCATCAATTTCAACCTCAACCCTTACCAATGCTACAACAAATCACTCCAACGCCAAAACAGTCTCACTGGTTTGATCAGATGTGTGAGGTCATTACTACTCAACAATCGAGGCATGAAGCAGGTTCACTTGACACACCACCAATGTTGACACCGGGTAATTATGTTCAGTGGTCAAGTCGATTCCTTAGATTTCTTGATCTCAAGAAACCCCATGGCAGATATCTTAGGAAGGTTATCATGGAAGGTCCATTTGTACCACCTCTCAACACTGTTCCTGCTAATGACAATGCTGTTCCACCTAGACCTGAGTCTTCAACAGCTTTACCTGAAACACGCCTCACTGCTGAACAAATTCTTCATAAGGAAGCGGACGAATATGCCATGAGTTACATCCTTCACAGCATACCAAATCCTATCTTTCGCAGTGTTGATGCTCAGAAAAATGCTAAGGCCATGTGGGAACACGTTCATCTACTAATGGAAGGAACTCAGTTGAATCAGGAGGATATGGAATCCAAACTTTACATGGAATACACACACTTCATGATAGAGCCAATGGAATCACTTGAGTCATACTATCACCGCTTCACCAATATCATAAATGACCTCGACAGACACAACATCACACTACCAAAGATTGCCGTTAACACTAAGTTTCTTGGGTGTCTTGGACCGGATTGGCAGCGATATGTGACATTTGTTCGTCAGGCAAAGAATCTTCATGATGCACCGTATGGATTGTTGTATGATTATCTCAAACACCATGAGTCAGAAGTGAACAAAGACCGTGCTCAGAGAGGAACCCTTTCACCGTCTCCAACATCAAACTCATTAGCATTGGTTGCTCACTCACATGTTCCGAATTCATCCATGCAACTTCACGATTACTCAGTTGAACAGAATCACTTCAATTACCCTATTCAGAATAAGACTTCATCTTATGATCTCTCTTCACAACAACAACCAACACAACTTGACCTATCACACAACAATGATCCCTTATACCAATCACATGATGATGATGATGATGACGAGGACTTCAACAACCTTCATCAGGGAATAGCACTCATTGCTAGAGCTTTCAGCAAATTTTCTAACAAGTCCAACAATCGTCTTCGATCATCGTCTAATACAAGGAATCAAGCTGTGATTCATGATGGCCGTGTTGAGGTTCAAAACCGTAACAGTGGGAGATTCAATTCTGGTGGTTATAGTTCTGGACAGAGGTTTAACAACAATGGAGGAAGCTTCAAGAACAACTCTGGCTCATCTCAGAAGAAGGTTGATTTTGGGGATAATGGGAATGATACATCAGGAAATCAGATCATTAAGTGCTTTAACTGCAATGGAATGGCTACTGCATGTCCTTCTCCAAGAACTCAGGGCAATAAGTATCACAAACAGCAACTTCTATTAGCTCTTCAAGAGGAAGCTAGAGGCACAAATAAACTGAATGACAACAGCTTCTGATGATGACATGGAAGATCTCGAAGCTAATGCTGCTGTTATGCTTATGGCCAACATGCAGGAACTCCACATCACTGAATCAGGTCCAGTATATGATTCTGACACTCTGTCTCAGGTAAACGACTTTAATTCATGCCTTATACATGATATTGTCACCCCATCTGCATCTGCATCTACATCGAAACAATCGGTTCAAAATGATGCATTGTTCTCTACAGACGAAAATTATCAATTGGAAACAGTCGTTACATTTGATGATGATCAAATTAACTCAGATGTCTCAATTGATGATTCTCACACTAATCATGTAAACGACAACAATGCTCATCTTAAACCTCCTGCTTCCATGACTGATCCAGATTCAGACCTTCGGACACTTCTCATGACCAGTCAATCTCAAAATATAAAATGTCAAGAATTAAATGCGAGATTGAAAGAGAAGAATGCATCATTGTCTAGGGATCTCGAGTGTTTGAATATACAATTAAATAACGCTGTTAAACTCATTGATAACGAAAAGTGCTTTGAAAATGCTTTTAAAGAATCTTATCGTCGTAAAAAGGATCTCGAATTTCTAATTGGCAACATAATGGAATCTAAAAATGATTTAGCTTTACAACTTGAACAACAAGCTTTTGTACATAAACAACAAGTTGCTCAACTCGAAGATGTCATTTTGCAAACCAAAAATGAGTTGTCAACTTGTCAAGCGGATTTTCAGGAACATAAACAGGTTTCAAGGGATAGAGTTAAATCATATTTAGATAAAATTGTTGAATTGACGAGTCAACTCAAAGAGTTTCAAAATGTTGTATATAAAACTGGTAATTCAATTACAATCATTCATAAACTTTCTGTAAAATGGTCAAACACCGGCCATGGTTTTGCCATTGGTAGTGAATCACCCAGTTTTTTAAACAAAGCACTCACCGAGATTCCAAAGATATATAGTGCAAACCATTTCTTTGATGACACTGTTATTCGTGCTGTTGTTTATGATCGTGAGGAAGAATTGGAAATAGAGGACGAGACTCGATCTAAAATGGAAAATGTTGATTTCAACAAACCTTTTGATTACTCAAAAATGCCTTCTATCAATGAAACTTTTACACCTCAAAAAGAGAATGTTGAACAACCGTATTTTATATTACCAGAAGATCTTCCTTCTTATAAAGCTTCCCTCACACCAGTAGTTCAAAACAATGGTCTTTTAACTAAACCAGAAAATGTTCAACCTCTTCCTAAAACGTGCAAGATACTTCGGTATTTCCAAACGTTTATGGAAGATATTGAATTTTTACAAGATGCTGTTGATCGTAATTCAGAAATCACTGTTTTCACATTTATTGCTCCTCATGAGCGTGAACGGCGAGAGGTGTTTCAAAAACAATTTTTACCTCACGTTCAACATCTACGATTATGTGCTGAACTCTGGGAACAGGATCTTCAAAAAGAAGTGTCTTCAATGATGGATATTTTTCAAGAAACTGAAAACTCAATTTCATTTTATCAACGTGAAAATCAGTTTTTGCAAAATGAAAATGATCGTCTCATGGAACGTGTCCTCAATTATGATATTATATCTGTGGTAATGAATTCTCTTTATGAATGTGGTACTGATATGCTTGTTTCTGAACACTGTGATGATCTTGGGTTGTTGAATAAAACAGTTGAGACATTAAAAAATGAGAACATGAGTCTCCGACAATGTGCAAAAAAAACTTTCAGATGAAATCTTTCAACTCAACAAAAAACTAGAATGGTGTCAAAACCAAAGTCTTGTTTTTGAACTTGAATTGCAAAATCTTAAAACTTCGACATCTTTTTCAAATGAAAATGAGGAACTTAAAAGTCAAATTTCTAAATATGAAAAAGAGATTGCTGAATTGAAAGAAGTAACAGATTTTTGGCAAAAGAGTCGAGATGAATATTTCTATTTAAACCGAAAGCTTGACAGCACAATTCAGGACAAAACGCACATCATTATTGAATTGAAGGAGAAAATTAAAAATCTTGAAAAAAAAAGTCTGCAAATACTAAGATTGTTGCACCAGAAAAACATAGGACAAATAACACTAGTAACGATACAGCTATTCATAATTCTAACATGAGTTCTTCCACCTCTCCAGGACTAGTTATCCCTCCTAGCGTTAGCAGATCCAAGCACCAAAAAGAGAAAAAGAAGAATAGGAAATTGCGACGTAAGAGAGAGAACTTAACAACTATGGAAGTAGAAGCTCACCCTAAGAATTTGAATAATAATCATGTTACTATAGATTTAGATTGTGATTTGGCAACTTGTAATCCGAATCTGTCTGTAACAAATGATGTATCTCGTACTTCTTTATCGTTTAATGCATTGTGTGTG
>LBNU01027223.1:114346-125285 GCA_014162995.1 Artemisia annua | reverse complement strand
AACAAAAGCCGAATCGTTGCTATCATGGAAGTTCTGGAAGACAGACGGCATGATTATGTCTACATGAAGGAGATTGTGGTCAAGAGGCAAGATGAAAAGCTCTACAAGTTTTGTGAAGCCGATTTTTCACATCTTTATCTAGATGACATAGAAGATATGTATCTAGAAAAAGTTCAAGGAAGGATGAGGGGTCTCCCAAAGTCAGTTCAATACAACTTCATCTCTTCCTTACTCATGTGCATTAGAAGACTGATCATCCGTGAACGCGTAGAAGATCTGCAGTTAGGTGTTGAAAGTTATCAGAACACACTCAACTTGACCAAACCACAACTCATGATCGAAGAACTGCATGAAGCATCTCAACTAATGGTTCTCCTCAAACCAAAGTTGGGGGTCACTTACCTGAACTCAAAGCATCAACTACGGTTTATGCGGTACGACGAGATTCAGAAGTTCTGTGATGTTATACTACAACGGGTTCGTGATGGTTTAGTTGAAAGATTGTCGGACGATCTGCTAAAGATGAAGGAAGGAAAGAGTACTCGGTGGAATTCTAGCACAAGAAGGATGGTAAAGAACTTCATACATTCCATTGAAGAAAGGCTCAACCGGAGGGAGCAGATCAGGAGATTAGAAAGCTACATCGGAGTTCGTCCATCATTTCCGATCCTGACATTCCAAAGGCCCAATGCAAAGTTCACCGACTTCAATGCCTTGGCTCCATCTCAGACATAGCTTCTGGTATAAACTTTCATTATTTCCAATTCATTCTTGATTATTGTGAATAATTAAGGCTTGTGTACACATAACAGTGCACAACCCATACCTTGTAAAGAAAGGACCATGTGGTACGCTTCAGTGCTACAATCCTAAGATAAGGAGCGAAGGCTTCTTACTTTTGAGTAGAATTTATCAAACTTTTCAGATTTTCACAATTCTACTCAAAAGACAAGTATTTCACCTCAATGAGTATCCACAAGTTGAGGGGGAGTACTTGTACCAAAACATCGTTCTTAAAATCTCAAATCTTTGATGATAACTCCCCATAAGACTCAAAAAGCATATTTTAATCAAAATCGTTTGCAAAAACAACATTTGATATGCTATTTTTGAGGGGGAGAAGAAGAAAATGATCAAAATATGATGTGGCAAAGTTGTATCTCACTCGAGCTCGACTCAGAATTGACCCAAGAATTGACGAAACAAAAACCGTTAGTATTCGAAAGGATTTATCCGAGTAGATTGTACCGTTTCGAGAAACTCTTTCTAGACGTTACTTTGACGGGTCTAACTTCCTTTATGGAATGTTTACAACTTCAAGGTAGTTATTAGGGCTAGTTGTCACCTAAAAACTGACAATGCATCCCTTTAACTAAGCAACGTAACCGTGTCCCTCGGGTACATGTCTATTAAGAGCGGATCAATTCTAAAGTGCAAACTTCTCCCGCATGTGTTATTTTTCCGCAAAATATTCATAAGCACATGTGGAGGGGGAGTATTTCATAAGAAAATAAAACTCTCAAAGTGTTATAAAATGTCTTTTATTCACAAACACTTTGAGAGATTTTCAAATGAATGGTTTCGAAAGGCATCACTAGGATAGTCATGGTGTTATAAGGTGACTAAGGTTAGGAATAACCGTCCTATGATCCGCCTAAGCCGGAGGGATCTACCCAAGGACATCACCAATAGTTAGTATTTAGAAGTCCTTAGGTATGATTCGAAAAAGGAGAAGTGAATGAAACGGAGAAAGAAGGGGTTGAAGAATTAAAAAGAAACATTGTGAAAAGGGTGAAAAGAAATGAGCCCTCCGAATTATTCAACCTTAGGGCAGACACCGGGTTCAATTCATATGCTACTGGTTGTTGCTAAGGCGACACCGGTATTGAAGATAAAAGACGTCATGGACCCAGTGACGCATGCACTTTAACCTTCTAGCCACTCGAGTATCTCTCAAAAGATGCTTGTTTCATTCTCACGGGGAACCGTTGTAATCTATCGACCTTCTATTTAGAGTTGGTTGATATTGAAACAGGAGACCCTGCCCCAATCTCCGCATAGGAAACCATAAGTTGCACTAATTGAGTCTAGAGCCACGAGACACATCAAAGATCTCTTAGGAACACTTAGTAATCTTACATTGGTTGTCTTACATCAATGGACACCAACTGTAAATTATCGAGTCCTTCGCAGATCTTAGCAATCTGCCTAGAACGTTCATGAGGGATTTACTTAGGTATTTCTCAAATGATTGAACGGAAATCCTGCCAGGGTCAACATCAAACAGCCCTGACAGCAGGTCACTTCGGTAATTCCTTGTGGGTTACGCTTAGTGTTTACGATGGCATCAAACGGTCTACAGTCGTGGGGTGATCTCCAGCGACTCACCTAATCGTGGGTGTACTTAGTTGTGCCCGTGTAAGCTCCTTACGGGGTATCCGATTAGGAACGGCCTTGGCGCGAATTAGAAGGAGTCTTCACAATATGCTGTTGACGAATTCTAGTTCAAACCTGTAAGTACCGGTTGTTTTATTGCTAACTGTCTTATTTCAGGTACAAATGCTGTCTTGAACACCAACTTCCACGTGCTCATACATACATCAGAATGCCGATGAAAGCTCAAAGCCTTATCACATTTCAACAAGAAAGATTCTACCTCAAAATCATGAATCTTCAACACTAAAGACATAAGAGCTAAGAATGCATAACAACAACACCGTTAAAGATGTATGAGCATGTTGGAACGGAGCGAATCCCTTGGAAAGACGAAAAGTGACGAATGGCGGATTACTACTTCATCTATCGTTTTCACATCAACAAAGACAAAGATCAAAGAACGATGATATATTTCTACAACTATCATTTTGGAAGACGTCTAAAGCTATCAAAGTTAACATTCACAGTTTGAAGAACAAAAGACGTCTCAAAGCAACCTCGATGACCGTGACAAATTTCTATCCATCAACAAATCTTCATGACCGATCCTTAGGGGGAGATTGTTAGGATCATAGTTTTCAACTATTCAGTCAAGTCTCGGTCATTTCAATAAATGTAATAGGTTGCTAGTATTATCACTTTTATTTATGTTTTAGCTTAATAATCGTATGGTTATAAGATGAGTCCAATAAGTGTCCAATGGGCCTTGAAAGCCCACGACATAGAAGATAGGGAAGGAAGTGAGTGTTGCCCTATCCCTCTCCTATAAATAGGACATTATGTAACTCTTTAATATTGTTGGTTAATTTCATATCTTAAGGAAACTCTTGTTCTTTCATCTTTCATATTGATCTTAATCAACCAAGTCTATTTCTCATCTCATTTCTTTCATTTGAATACTTGTGTTTACTAATATGGTGACCTAACAAAGATTTTAAGAAAAATCGGCGGAGTCTCGTTTAGAATTAAACTAAATAAGACTTCACTCGATAAACGATGAAGTGAAATAAAAGCCTAACTCGGCTTATGAAAGAAATAAGATGGGAATATTAGACGACAAGACTTGACTCGAAAGAAAATTCATACTTGCAAAATAAGTTCATACTCACTGAAATAAGAAAGAGACCAAACTCGCTATATAATATTCATACTCGCTATACACACTCATTCATACTCGCTACCACATCAAACTGCCATACTCGCAAGTCATCAAAACGATACTCGCTATACATAGCATACTCGCTATTCATTTTGGCCCATACTCGCTAGAATAGGTTGACCCATACTCGCTAAGTTTCGAAAGTTAATCATACTCACAACACTTTATGTCATACTCGCTAACCACTTAAAAAATTTGATACTCGCAAATAACCAAATACCCAGCTCGCTAAACCCTAACTAAATATGTATAGAACTTATTTTCGTGAAACAAAGCTTTAAAAACATACAAAAACTAAATAATACTTATGAAAAACTTTATAGGAACTAATTTAAGACACCTAATAAGCTTATATAAGCTAAAATAAGCCACGACCCAAACAAGCCCTAGACCATTTTTTAATTCGAATCCAATGAAAACCATGCAAAGTTGATGAAAATTTATAAAAGCTTGTGTAAAAGATAAGATTAAATGTAAAGCTTGTAAAGATTAAACAAGAAAGATTAAAGGTGAAGACAATAAGCTTGAAAGATAAAAAGTTTAAGACATGAAAAAAAATTAAAAATGCATTAATAAAATAAAACTTACACACACTAAAATTAAAACAAAATTAAGGGCTAGCTTATGAATGAAGCTACCATGAGGTATATAAGATGCTAGGAGGGTTCATAGTTTGCCTACGTGTACACTTTGCCCCCTAGACTTTTGCATCTCATGGAAACAACACATAAACTTCATTACAACACTACTACAACTTCTAAAAAGTAAACTTAGGTCCTTGTAACTCGAGGTAGCGTGTTGACGTGTTCTCTAAAAGTCTTCAACGATGTAAAAGTGATCACTTGCTCGAATTTGGGAAGCTTATCGTGATAATTATCTTTGATCTTCGGTTAAGTGTCTCTTTCATATTCATGAGCTTTTAAGAAATAAAAACGTCGTCACGGGCTTTTCTTAAGTAGATTTCATATTCAGCTTGACTTTAAGACTCTCTTTCACATCTCGTGCTCGTTTTAGGCTTTTTGGTTGATTTTGTTGCCATTTATGCAATATCCTTTCCTGCGCGATCACAAACACAAAAACACGATATCTTTGGCGTTTAACGTTAGTTTTTGGTCTTTTAAGGTCTGAAAATGGTGAATAAAAGGTATGTGAATAAGCACATACCAGGGTTTTGATTTTCTTATGAAATACTCCCCCTCCACATGTGCTCGTGAATGTTTTCAGAAATTTGCGCATGCGGGAGGAGTTCGCACTTTTGAATTGATCCACTCTTAATATACATATACCCGAGGGACACGTTTATGTTGCTTAGTTAAACGGATCCATTATCAGTTTTTAGGTGATAACTAGACCTAGTAACTAACTTGAAGTTGTTAACATTCCTAAAAGGAAGTTAGACCCGTCAAAGTAAACGTCTAAGAAGAGTTTCTCGAAATGGTACTTTCTACTTGGATAAATCCTTTCGAATACTAACATTTGTTGTTTCGTCAATTCATGGGTCAATTCTGAGTCGAGCTCGCACAAGATATAACTTAATCACCATATTTTAATCACTTTTTCATCTTCTCCCCCTAAAAAATAGCATATTAAATGATGTTTTTGCGAAACTTTTTGATTAAAATATGTCTTTTTGAGTCTTATGGGGAGAATCTCACAAGAACTTTTTGACTCAAGAACGATGTTTTTGGTCAAGTACTCCCCCTCAACAAGTGAATCCTCATTGAGGTGAAGTACTTGTCTTTTGAGCAGAATTGTAGAAAATCAAGAAAAGTTTGTTAATTCTACTCAAAAGTAAGAAGCTTTCGCTCCTTGTGTGAGGATTGAGGCACTGATGCGTACCTCAAGGTCCTTTAAGTACAAAGTGCGGGTTGTACACTGTTATGTGTGCACAAGCCGTTGTTTTAATACAAAATTTTGTTTTCTTTTAACAAAATACTCCCCCTCAAATAATGAAGTTTATTCGAGAGATATTCTTCTTGAGCAGAATTTTGAATCGTATTTAAAAATACTTTTTGAAAATTCTCGGGATGATTCTGCTCAAGGTTTTAGAAAACACAATCAAGTATTATGCAACAAAGAATGCTTGAATATCAGATCAGACAAAAACCTCGGGAACCCATTCAAGCACGATGCCAATGGGTTTACCAAAATTTCGAAATCCATTTGTAGGTTGAGTTAATCCGATTAAAAGAAGTTGAATGCCAACGAGGACTGAAAAACTTTGTTTCATTTTGAAATAGCGCTCGTTGAATCAATTGGAAATTTAAAACTCTTTTTCTGTTGAAAGTTGTTTGAGAAACCTGGTGTCTCTCTTTTGAGTTTTAAAATCTGAAGAAGAAGATTTCCATCTAGTGTTGAACCTCATGGGTTCATTTTCAAGATTTGTGATGAATGGAAGCCTTCCGGTATTTGGGATGTTCAGATTCATTCTTTTATTGCAGCCAAAGCATTCATGATATTGAAAATTTGAAAGGTTTTGAACGACTTTGCTTTGGTTTCCACACTAGCTTTACCGGTGTAAAGCAAAAATGTAGAAATTTGAAAAACTTGTTTCTCATCAGTTGAATCCTTTTCCAAGTTTAGCCTTTTGACACATTGAGCCCTTTAACCTCAAAATATGTTCCATAAGAAACATTTTGACAATTGCTGAAATTTTAACCTTCAATGGGATGACATGTACTTGCACACAGAGAAATGCATCAGGCACAAACAAGTATACAAATGAATCAAAAACTCATTCAAAATCTTCCTAAGTGCTCAGTATTCTCAAATTATCACACAAGATCACAGATTAATTCATTCTCTCACTCGAAGTTTTACTTTTATTATCATGGTTTGGGGTTATGATTTGAGACTTTGCATGCAGGTTAGCATCATAATGCAAGAGTATTGAACAATCAAACGTCCTAGTAGTAGTAGCAAAGACATCTACATCTTACACCCCTAAATCACTTGATTTCAAACTTAGGTTGTTTCTAATCGAGTAAAAACCTAATCGAGCATTCTTTAGTGTTCTCTAAAGCTATATGACCTGATTTATTAGACTAACAATACAAAAAAAAATGCTGCAATCGATAATTACTTATGCCCTAGTTTCTGATTATGCCTTATTGACCGTTGAAAACATTTGAAACATTTAGGGAACGATTAGACAACAACCATGAAGAAATAATGAACACACAATTGTGGAAAAAGATCGAAGAGAAAAAATCGTTATTCTGATTTGTTGAGGTTTTTAATTATGCGTGAAACTTTTGAGAACATTTGTGGAAAAATTGATTAGAGCCCGTTTCATTTTCCATGCAATGTCCTTTTACCTAAGTTTAAGATTTTTTGTGAACTTTACTCATTAAAGATTAATAGCTTTTACATTTGAAGTCTAAACATGGTTAATGTTGGGATCACTGCAGAAAAATTTCTTTTCTCCCCCCCCCCTTGAATTAGCATTTACTTTGTGAAAACTTTTTGCACATTTTAATTCGAGAGATCATAGAACTTTTGAAAATGAGTTTTTAATCTGAATGATGAAGAAACAATTTTTCTTGAAGAATTATGATAAGCTGTGCAAACTTCATGATTTTGTGAAAAATTTTCTCCCCCTCAAAATATGTTCCATTGATGAATTTTGAAAAAGTTTTATATATGAGGAACATGTTTTGAAGATTTGATGTTTGCACACTTTGAAAGATGATTTTTTGAGTATCCACACAGTATAGTTCAATCGTACCCTTTTCGACATGCTCCTTGATGAAATGATATCAGAGAGCAACATGCTTGGATTTTGAATGTTGAACCGTAATGCAGGAGATAGCAATGGCACTCTTGGAGTCACAGTACATCGGGATATTGTCAAAAGATATAACCATAATCCATGAGCTGAGATCGCATTCATATGATTGGAGCAGGCAGACATAGCTACGTATTCAGCTTTTGTTGATGACAGTGATGTATAATCCTGCTTCTTTGACCGTATCCTTTTACTACCAAACGAGATCTGTTACGAGATATTGTGCCTTCAGTGTCCAGCTTGTTTTACCAAATCCATTAAAGTCCAATGATGTGTTGAAGGGTGATGTTGGTAGAACGTATGCATGTTAGACGGATCCAATTTGCGAGAAGACGACTCTGCTATATCAAGAACGGTTGGAGCCAGTGCAAATGGTTTGTCGAAAGCATTTCCGTCATAATCTGCAAGTGCGGGTACTTCTTGATTTTGTTGATCAACAGCTGTATCATTGTTGTTGGAAGCAGTTTGGTCTTCTGTTGTTGGAGAATCGATTGGAGGTGCATCTGCAGCAACGGTCGTTGTTGTAGATTCAGGTGTATCTTGAATTGGAATAGTATCAGGTTGTGCAGCGGAAACAGTAGATACATCTGGAGCACGTTATTCGACATTCTTGGTGAACAGAGGAGCAAACAAAGTTTCCAAATTGTTGACGGGTGAGTGATAACAGTTCAGCTGAAGGATCTGGGAACTTTAGAAGGTTGGTTGCGGGTCCTAAGCTGTTGTACTCAGAAGCCATAACATTAAGCTCGGGTCCGAAACTGAGTTGTTCCGAAGCCAACCCTGTTGAATCTGCAAAGAAAGAAAGAAGAGACAAAACAGAGAATATGGATCCCCAAGTGTAATTGGGTTCCGGATGTTAGAAGCATAAATTTGTAGTGTCAATTATCTTCTTGACACCTGAACACACAATATCACAAGTTTGCTTACTTGCCATAGGGATAGTTTCTGTGGATTTCACATTAGTTTTGGTGAAAATATCTAAAATCTTTCCTATAGGAATCCACCTAAGACCAATCGATTTGAAGATTCTACCCGTGGGTTCCCACCTAAGGTTAGATCTAGGAGATGTTTTCTCTTTGATGCAGCAGAATGAAATGAGGGAGCATCATTTGGTTGATAAAACCTATGTCCTATATTGATCCATTTCTTAGATTTATGATTTATGGCTTTTGGTTCAACGGGTTTGTTTTTCTTAGTCGATTGAGCCTTTGCACGTGAATTACCCTTTTGAAGATATTTTAAAGCACAGACATCATGATTATTAACGCAACTACTCTTAGATGCTAGCCAATTCCTATTAGTTTGTTGAGTACTCTTAGTGTTTTGCAATACAAAGGAAGGCAACACACGAGGTTTTGAACCTGGAATTCCGTCCTTTTGAAGTAGTGCCTTTTTCCTAGCCTTTTCTAGATCATAGTTCTTGCACATGTCATTTTTGTCATAGACTCTTTACTTTTAATGCTCGTTTTAGACATTATTTTCGAACTAATCCTAGATGAGCCAGGTATAATCATGTGTTGAGGTATAGCAGAAACAAATGCATTTTCCTTAGGCCAGGAATGTGGAGTGACTGGTTTTGTCAAATGATTAATCTCAACAACTTGGGGGACAAACCGAGATTTTGAAAATTTGGGTCGTTCAGATTTAAATGCAGTTGGTTGTCTAACCACTGATGGTTTTCTGATTGTTTGAAGAGGCGGTTTCCCCAAGATTGATGGTTTTGCAAACTTAGTATCCACACTCTGGCCAGTCAATCTTCTTAATTTGTTTTGCAATGCAGCATTTGCGAACCCCTTTGCTTGAATTTGACCTTTTAAAAGCTCATTTTCCTTGACTAATGTATCCACACGTTTACTTAGTTCATTCAAAAACTAACCATTGTTGCTCGAAGTTAGAGATTCGTTTTGCAATTTAAGTTCAAGTGAGATGCAATGTGCCTCAAGTTTTGAAAAATCTTTTTGAAACTGGGCAATGGTCTTTTTGAGAAGCATGTTTTCAGACTCAGACTCAAGAGTTTGGTTTGATGTTTCAGTCATAAGATTATCAAGTAAGGGCTCAGACTCAAAACGTTTGTCTGGACATTGCACAACATTCTGGTCAACCTCTCCTTCATTACTGAAGTTAGGTTGCCCAGATTGTTGTTTCTTATTAGCAGGCATAATATGATCAACAATAGATTGTACCTCAACCATTAGCTCTTTGTCAAAGTTGGGTTCTGTGTCATAGATGGGTATGACATCTTCCTCAACCATCTCTTCTTTGTCAAAGTTCGGCTCTGAGTCATAGGAGGTTCTGATCTCTGCACAATCAGCGTCTGTATCATTCCCTAATCTGCTGCTATCATCCGACTGTTCTAATTCTGTCCCTCTACTTTTTGTGTCAACCAAACTAGCATCCAATGCTTTAGCCGTATTAACCTTCCCTTCTTGAGTATGCAACTTTCTTTCATTCACCCTTCTGTTATACTCTTTTTCGTGAAGTATTCTTTCAGCAATCAACTTCTCAATAGAATCCATTAGTTGGAGCAGTATATCTTTGAAGTTTTGAAAACCGAGTCGAGTGTATTCAAGAAAATACTTGCTTGTGATGAGAGAGTCGTCGTCCTAATATAATCTCGTACGGATGAATTGCTGAAACTGTTTCTTAAGTACACAAAAGGCAGCCATGGATCCATTCTCGTGAAGTTCTTCTTTGTTAAGNCTGTTATACTCTTTTTCGTGAAGTATTCTTTCAGCAATCAACTTCTCAATAGAATCCATTAGTTGGAGCAGTATATCTTTGAAGTTTTGAAAACCGAGTCGAGTGTATTCAAGAAAATACTTGCTTGTGATGAGAGAGTCGTCGTCCTAATATAATCTCGTACGGATGAATTGCTGAAACTGTTTCTTAAGTACACAAAAGGCAGCCATGGATCCATTCTCGTGAAGTTCTTCTTTGTTAAGTTGATCTTCAAGTTGATTCATGTTGAGGAACATCGTATGAGTGAAAATCTCAACGTCTTCACCAAAGAGTGATGGAAATGCCCATTTGAATCCATACTCGGAACGAGTTGCTGCTAAGTCTTTGTTTGAAAGGACCTTAAGGTGTGAATGAAGTAATCTAAAAGATGTCATGCATTTCTCAGTCATTACTTGCATTAAAACTTCTTGTGAATCACTGTCTTGAGATCCTTGAAAAGCAGAGTTTGGTGGTGAAGGATAAGATGAAGGTTTAAATCTGTTGTTGGTGAGTGAGGAGATTTGAGACTGCTGTTCATTCACTAGCGACCTTGATTCGTTGTGTTTTAGTGTGCAAAACAACAAGTATTCAAAAATATCAACAAAGTGGAGTCAAAGTTATCGTGAGTGACAACAAGACGTAGAGAAATACAAGTAAACCTTTTAGGAAAAAGATTACCTCGTAAACTCGTGCAATGTGATATTTGTGAGACCGGGAAGTGATTTCCCGAGTCGTACCCCAACGAGGTGTGAATGGAAAGCTTCGTGAAAGATCGAGATTAAAGACTTGTATGTTTGGTTGTGAAAGATTGTTTGGTTTTATGGTACGTTAAAATTAAT
>LBNU01027223.1:73232-112979 GCA_014162995.1 Artemisia annua | reverse complement strand
TCGGAACGAGTTACTGCTAAGTCTTTGTTTGAAAGGACCTTAAGGTGTGAATGAAGTAATCTAAAAGATGTCATGCATTTCTCAGTCATTACTTGCATTAAAACTTCTTGTGAATCACTGTCTTGAGATCCTTGAAAAGCAGAGTTTGGTGGTGAAGGATAAGATGAAGGTTTAAATCTGTTGTTGGTGACTGAGGAGATTTGAGACTGCTGTTCATTCACTAGCGACCTCGATTGATACATTTTCTCTCTCCCGTGATTGTTGCGATGTAATCGGAATAATCAAACAAAATGTGAAAAGATGGTTAGATCACACACAAGGTCGATATATAGTGATTTCTGATTTCCCTCCAAAAATAGACATTGAAAATTTTTTTCCCAGAATTTTGAAATACACTATAAAATGCAATTCTAAGGTCACTAGAAAATTTTGAGTTTTAAAAATTTTGACGTCAAATTTCACCGGAAAAATTTGAATTTTGGCCTAAAAATTTGAAATTTTGGGCAAAATTTTCACCGTTATACCAAAATTTGAATTTCGCGTAAATATTTGNGACCTCGATTGATACATTTTATCTCCCCCGTGATTGTTGCGATGTAATCGGAATAATCAAACAAAATGTGAAAAGATGGTTAGATCACACACAAGGTCGATATATAGTGATTTCTGATTTCCCTCCAAAAATAGACATTGAAAATTTTTTTCCCAGAATTTTGAAATACACTATAAAATGCAATTCTAAGGTCACTAGAAAATTTTGAGTTTTAAAAATTTTGACGTCAAATTTCACCGGAAAATTTTGAATTTTGGCCTAAAAATTTGAAATTTTGGGCAAAATTTTCACCGTTATACCAAAATTTGAATTTCGCGTAAAAATTTGATTTTTTTTTTGAAAAGAAAGAAGATATTAGACAGAAACATGTGTAGTTGATGGATCTTGTAGAAGGTATAGATGTTAAGCCAATTCTCGAAAATGTGTCCAAGTTAGTTCTCGAAAACTTAGTATTCTGTATTCTCGATAATTTGTAGTCCCTTGTGTTCTCGAAAGTTTTGAAGTTATCGAGAATTGTTGCAAAGAATTTTCGAAAGTACTGACTTTTCTGAAACAATGAAATTTTCGAAAATATGAAGAAATGTTATCGAAAATTGCAGTGGTTATCGAGAACTTTAGGTAAGTTTTCAAAATTTAACTGTATTCTCGAAAAATTTCAAGTTTTCGAAAATAGAATCCCAAAACTTTCTAAATTGTACAATTTAGAAAGTATCCACCAAGTCGAAGCGTTTTCTTTCTTATACAAGAGAGAAAAACACTGAGTAATCAACGGTAACACTTCAGGATCAATAGGGAGTATTCTCGATAATTTAGGGTTTAAAGTTTTAGAAACTTTCTCCTATTATCTAAATCGTACGAAATTAAAGTTTTTTTCACAAGTCGAAGTGTTTTTCTCACTTATACAAGCAAGGTAAACACCAAGAAATCCAAGTATTCAGAAGTGGAGGCCTTAATAAAGTTTTAGAAAGTTTAGGGTTTAAGGTTTTAGAAACTTTTGCAAACTTTAGAAAATGATAAAAGCACACTAAAAACAAGTTTTGGATCCAAGATTTTTGTACTTCTAGTCTTAAAAACACTAAAACAATAAGAAAGTTGTAAACTTTAAGGTTTTTAAGAAACTTTTAAAGATTTAGAAACTTTTTGAAGATTTTGGAAAAATGATTAAAGCACACTTAAGACAAGTTTTAAATCCAAGATTTTTGCAAAACTAACCATAAAAACACTAGATCTAAAGGAAAGTTGCAAACTTTAAAGTTTTTTTTTTTAAGAAAAAATTTAAATTTCGAAATTATGAAGAAAAATAAGGTATGAATTTTCTTAAAAAAAAACTAAAAATTCAACAAAAGTTTTAAACTTTCTTGTTTACAAAGGTTTGTAACACTATTTTGTAATCAAAAGAGTGCTAAAACCCAAGAAATAAACAAGAAAAAAATCAAAACCTTATGTTAACGTGGCAAAAAAATTGGTTTTGGAACAAAATGAACACAAAACACTTCCAAACACCTTCTTCTAGCGATGATACCACTTGTTAGGTCCTAAGTTTATGAATACACAAGTATATTTTAGAGAGAAAAAGTTAGAGAGAGAAAGAGAGAGAAAAAGAGGATGGAAGGAACTATGTGAAAAATAAGAGAGAAGAAATAACATAGAACCAACAACCTCAAATGAGGTTTTACAGAGTTTATATAGGAGAGGAAGCTAGGGCTTCCTTCCTTTCTTATTCTAATGGGCTTTACAAGGCCCATGGACATTAACTTAACTACATATCATTAAGTAAATAAACATGAGCAACCTATTACAAGATAATAATGACCGACACTTGATAATACGTGAAACGTGATCCTAACACGGTTTTTATCAATACTTATTCACTAATTTTTTTGAATTGCCTGAATATATTAGAAAGCCAACTCTCCTTTAAAACAAAAGGGAGCAGAACTCGCTAATTGAGTATTTGCCACACGATAATAGTCTTCTTTGTTGGACGACTAATCTTTAAGGGCAGCCGCCAGCTCTAAAAAAATAGAGAATAAAACCTCTTTTTTTCTTTCTTTCTCAAAAAGACTTTTGAAAAGCTTTTCTCGTTAGAGTGATGGCTTTTTTTTGCACCAAATCTTTGAGGAGTGACATTTTTAGATAAAGCATTCATTTTAGCCCGAACAAATATAGTAAAAATAATATTATTAGTTGTAGTCATTGTTCGATGTGTGTGCACGAGTATTAAAACTAGTTCTTATTCTAAAGAGTAATTTGAAACGAAAATGCTAAACGGAGAGATTATGTTTACGAAATTTTGACGCGCTGATGCGTGGTTTTGTAACCTTACAACAGGTTTTACCTCTCGAGGGATCTCAAGAGGCTTACAACCCCACCAGGCAGTGTACCTGACCGATGTAGTATAGGATAGTGGTAAGTACGGGGGATTGATCGTTCTCTCACAGGGAATAGTGTTCGTTAGGATAGAAAAGCTACTCTAATAGGTCTAAGGGTGGAAGAAAGATTCTTTTTGTATTTTTATGTTTTATGGAAAGCAAGTAAAATCTCGGTTTTGGAAGAAGGGCGGAATTAGTTGCTAGTCAACTAAACCAAGTTTACTACTTATGCAAATTAAAATAAAATAAATATCTAAATTAGTGTGGTTGTGAAAACAATATGGAGAAAGTTGTGTTTACTTAGATTTCATTACTCCCTAACTATCTTTTACCGGTTAATTGATATGTATGTTACTTGTGTGGATGAAGGGTGTATTCCTAATAACTCATGGAGTGGCATACATATCTCTCCAATTCTATGAGCTCTTATCTCGCCCTATGCCATGCACGGCACAACCATAGGGGTTGTAAACAGTGGCTCATGCGTTAAATACTACCTTAATAGCCTAGTATGCCTTGGCTACATGTTTCCCAAGACGTTCAAGCACGTTACCATAAAGGAGGTTGGCCAGTTTTCTTGAGCCTAACATTGATGGAACAATCATCCCAACAAACAACAACACACACCAATCAACCAATAATTAATAGTTAGGTTTCATTAGATCTAAGCAAACACTAGAGAATTTAGCTACACATGTTAATTAAAAGACAAGCAAAAGAGATAATCAACCAACACATAGACATATTGATTGAATTAAAGTGAAGACTTATCTTTAATTAAGCATGAGGGTTCCAAGGGTTGGAAACCCTAAAAAGTACAGAAAATTCGTCTTTAGGGTTTGCCCTAAAAGTTCTCCACAAAGTTCCACACTAATGAATGAAAATTAGAAAACTATATATAGATTTTACACTCTGACGGCGTCAGGTTATAAGGGCTGACGCCGTCAGCTCGCCGCCATTAGGTTTCTCGGATGGCCTAGATCCACTTCTGACGCCGTCACCTTATAAAACCTTCTGGGCCGTCACTCTTTAACTTTACTCCTGACGGCCTACTTTTCCTAACACCTGACGGCGTCAGGTGTTAAATCCTCTGGCCCGTCATTTGAAAATTGGATTCCACCCTTTTGTCAAGGCTTTCTGACGGCGTCACCTTGTGACTTCTGACGCCGTCAGGTTGTAAATCACCATCTTTTAAGACTTTGTCGTTTTCTTCACTTTTATGCTCCAAAAACGTCCGAATATGCATGTTTTCCAGAATTCCTCTCAAAAGTACCTAAAATGACAAAAGGAACGATTTAGGGCAATATTTGATCACATTTATACGAATTAGGGCTTAAATGACCCCCTAAAAGCGTAACACTTTTCGTCTCATCACGCGCATAAATTGTTTGTACTTTGTGAATAATCGCTCTCCTTTTAAATTTAACTACTCTCAACCAACTAAATGTACCACCCTTATTGCATGTTTTTAACTTTTAAACATAGTTTTATGCTGTGTTCTCAAGTGTTTTCCTTAAAGGAAAATTTTAAAAAAAAATGAAAATAAATAGAAAATTTATTGTGTCACAAAGTTTTCTCAAACAGAAAAGAAAAGAAAGAGAAAGGAATTGATAGAAAAATTAATAGGTTTTTTTCTCCAAGTTTCTCAAGTATAGGGGACTTCAAAATAAGCAAATTTACACCTAAATTATATGTTATAAAATAACCAATATAACCCTCATTGTCTTATATATCTTCTGCTATGTATGTCTTTTTGAAGTTTAAAATGTCATAACAGTAACTTTGTCTTTTTTCTTTTTTCCCTAACTCGAAAATATGACTTTGTTTATTTTCCTTCGATTCATTTCATTTCTTTTCAACTCGAGAACATGAAATATAAGTGCAAATTTCTTTTCTTTCCAGTTCTTTTATTTATCCGTCATTTCTACAAGTAGCAAAAGCTAATCGAAAAAATCGTTCTTTCAATTTGGCCAAATTGCAGATTTCCT
Organism: Artemisia annua; assembly: GCA_014162995.1. NCBI lineage: Eukaryota > Viridiplantae > Streptophyta > Magnoliopsida > Asterales > Asteraceae > Artemisia > Artemisia annua. The sequence goes on along the minus strand of LBNU01027223.1, from coordinate 108,066 downwards.
TCCTAAGAGTCCAATGTACAGTTGGCTAGTGACCTTGGTGCCATGAAACCAGCCCAACTCATGGCGCCAACATCATACCAAATCTCGTGTCGTCGATTCTTGCGCCGTACCCACCAGCCCACGCGATGAGCTTTTGTTATATTTTTTTTCTCTTTTGTTTGACCTATAACACCACTTTTGTTGGAAGTAGTGGTGTTTCACGTTGAGTGACAAATTCTGGTATTATATAAAAAAGTGCTAACTGATTGTGCTTTTTTCACAACACCAGCCCATGACACCATACGGTACCTTGTGCTCTAACAAATACTATAAAACCTCATGTTCAAAATATCTAGAGTAAATTACATAAATGGTCCCTGTAATTTATCAAAAGTTTCACCTACCGTCCCTCAAACTCTAAAGTTGCATGAATCGTCCTTTTCATTGCAAAAGAATAACACTCGTGGTCCTTTTTTAACGAGTGTTAAGTGTATTACGTTATAATTTACACGTTAGCCCTTTTGGTTAACGACTGTTGCATCATCTATCCTTTATAATAACGGCCGTTTATAATTTAAAGTTTTTTGACTTTAGATACGTTTTCGCCCGTTTTCATCCGTTTTCTTACGTTTTTATCCGTTTTCGTCCGTTTTTATACTTTTTTGTCCATTTTATACGTTTTTCTTACGTTTTCATACGTTTTTATCCGTTTTTATACGTTTTCATCCGTTTGTATACCTTTTCTTACGTTTGTATCCATATCCGGCCGTTTTTATATGTTTTCGTCCATTTTTGTTATGTTTTGATATGTTTTCATCCGTTTTTATATGTTTTCTTTTGATTTTATTCGTTTTGTTACGTTTTTATCTGTTTTCATCAGTTTTTATACGTTGTCATCCGTTTTCTTATGTTTTCATCGGTTTTATACGTTCTCGTATGTTTTTCTTACGTTTTTGTCTATTTTTATACATTTTTGTCTGTTTTTATACGTTTTCATGTGTTTTCATCCGTTTTAATACGTTTTTGTCCATTTTTATACGTTTTTTTAACGCTTTCATGGGTTATTATCCAATTTATACGTTTTCATTTGTTTTTGTACGTTATCATCCGTTGTTATCCGTTTTTATTCGTTTTTATCCGCTTTCGTCCATTTTCATACGCTTTCATATGTTTTTATACGTTTTCATCCGTTTTATACGTTTTCATCCACTTTTATACGCTTTCTTAAATTTTTATCTGCTTTCCTCCGTTTTTTGGTTTTCTTACGTTTTGTCCGTATTTATACATTTTCGTCCGTTCTTAAGAAAACAGATGAAAACGTAAGAAAACAGATGAAAACATATAAAAACAGATGAAAATGGATAAAAAGTATAAAACGGATAAAAACCTATGAAAACATAAAAAAATGGGTATAAAAATGCACAAAAAGGTAAGAAAACAGATAAAAGCGGACAAAAACGTACAAAAACATAAGAAAACGTATAAAAACGGATAAAAACACATGGAAATGTAAGAGACGCNACTCGTGGTCCTTTTTTAACGAGTGTTAAGTGTATTACGTTATAATTTACACGTTAGCCCTTTTGGTTAACGACTGTTGCATCATCTATCCTTTATAATAACGGCCGTTTATAATTTAAAGTTTTTTTATTTTAGAAACGTTTTCGCCCGTTTTCATCCGTTTTCATACGTTTTCTTACGTTTTTATCCGTTTTCGTCCGTTTTTATACTTTTTCGTCCATTTTATACGTTTTCATACGTTTTTATCCGTTTTTAAACGTTTTCATCCGTTTGTATACCTTTTCTTACGTTTGTATCCATATCCGGCCGTTTTTATATGTTTTCGTCCATTTTTGTTATGTTTTGATATGTTTTCATCCGTTTTTATATGTTTCTTTTGATTTTATTCGTTTTGTTACGTTTTTATCTGTTTTCATCCGTTTTTATACGTTGTCATCCGTTTTCTTATGTTTTCATCGGTTTTATACGTTCTCGTATGTTTTTCTTACGTTTTTGTCTATTTTTATACATTTTCGTCTGTTTTTATATGTTTTCATGTGTTTTCATCCGTTTTAATACGTTTTTGTCTGTTTTTATACGTTTTTTTAACGCTTTCATGGGTTATTATCCAATTTATACGTTTTCATTTGTTTTTGTACGTTATCATCCGTTGTTATCCGTTTTATTCGTTTTTATTCGTTTTTATCCGCTTTCGTCCATTTTCATACGCTTTCATATGTTTTTATACGTTTTCATCCGTTTTATACGTTTTCATCCACTTTTATACGCTTTCTTAAATTTTTATCTGCTTTCCTCCGTTTTTTGGTTTTCTTACGTTTTGTCCGTATTTATACATTTTCGTCCGTTCTTAAGAAAATAGATGAAAACGTAAGAAAACGGATGAAAACATATAAAAACAGATGAAAATGGATAAAAAGGATAAAAACCTATGAAAACATAAAAAATGGGTATAAAAATGAACAAAAAGGTAAGAAAACGGATAAAAGCGGACAAAAACGTACAAAAACATAAGAAAACGTATAAAAACGGATAAAAACACATGGAAATGTAAGAGACGCATACAAACGGACAAAAATGGATAGAAATGTATGAATAATTATAAAAACAGATAAAAACATTTGAAAACATATCGAAACAGATGGAAATGTATAAAATGGATAAAAACATAAGAAAAATGGACGAAAATGTATAAAATGGATGAAAACGTATAAAAACCGATGAAAACGTATTAAAACGGATGAAAACGGATAATAACATATCAAAACGTAAAAAGAACGGACGAAAACATATAAAAACTGACGAAATGGATAAAAACATAAGAAAACGTATAAAAAATGGATTAAAATGTATAAAAATGTAAGAAAAATGTATAAAAACGGACGAAATCATATAAAACAGATAAAAATGTAAGAAAACGTATAAAAGCGGATGAAAACGTATAAAATCGGGCGAAAACGGATAAAAACATATACAAACGTATATAAAGTCGAAAAACTTTATATTATAAACTGCCGTTATTATGAAGGATAGATGATGCAACAATCGTTAACCAAAAGGGCTAACATGTAAATTATAACGGAATACCCTTAACACCCGTTAAGAAAAAGGACCACGAGTGTTATTATTTTGCAATGAAAGGGATGATTCATGCAACTTTAGAGTTTGAGGGACAGTAGATGAAACTTTTGACAAACCACAGGGACCATTTAAATGTAATTTACTCAAATATCTATTTTCATTTTCATTTCTATCCTCCGTCTATTGAAAATTAACAACTAGTTAAACCTCAAATCACAAGTGACTAAAAAACACACAAAATATCTTTAAGCCATCAAACACAGGGTTTAAGGAAACCAAACAACTAGGGTTCTTCATTTCCCACCGTCATCATGTCACTCACGCGCCTCCTCCTCCGCTCCCTCCGTCGCCCCACCACCATCCCAACCATCACAACCCACCTCCAAACCCTAACCCTAACACCCCACACCCAAACCCGCACCTTCGCTTTCTCCTCAATTGAAGAAGCCGCCGCCGAACGCCGACGTCGCAAACGCAAACTCCGCATCGAACCCCCTCTCCACGCGCTCCAACGCGACCCCAACGCCCCACGCCCTAAACGCGACCCTAACCAACCCGACACAACTTCAGCTCTTGTCGGGCCACGTCTTAGTCTCCACAACCGTGTCCAGTCCTTGATACGCGCCCACGATCTCGATAGCGCATCGGTCGTGGCGCGTCAGTCCGTTTTTTCGAATACTAGGCCTACTGTTTTTACTTGTAATGCTATTATAGGGTCTATGTATCGTGCGGAGAGGTATAACGATGCGATAGCGTTGTTTACGTATTTTTTTAAGCAATGTGGGATTGTGCCGAATGTTGTTAGTTATAACTTTTTGATCATTTCGTATTGTGACAATGATGAGGTGGATAAAGGTTTAGAGGTTTATGAGTATGTTAAGGCGAATGCGCCTTTTAGTCCTAGTGCGGTTACTTTTAGGCATTTGACTAAGGGTTTAGTGGATCGTGGACGGATGGATGAGGCGGTTAGTTTTTTGTGGAAAATGGTGGCGGAGGGACAAGGGGCGGATTCGCATGTTTTTAACAATGTGATACGTGGGTTTTTGAATTCGGGCAATTTGGATAAGGCGAATGAGTTTTTTGATGAGTTGAAGAGTAGGTGTTTGGTTTATGACGGGATTGTGAATGCTACGTTTATGGAGTGGTTTTTTAATCAAGGGAGGGTTAAGGAGGCGATGGAGAGTTATAAGTCGTTGTTGGATAAGGAGTTTAAGATGGTGCCCGCGACTTGTAATGTGCTTTTGGAGGTTTTGCTTAAGTGGGGTAGGAAAGTTGAGGCGGAAGCGTTGTTTGTGAGTATGTTGGATAGGCATACGCCACCTGTGGTTCAAGCAGTTAATTCTGATACGTTTAATTTGATGGTGAATGAGTGTTTTAAGGATGGGAAAGCTTTGGAGGCTTATGTCGTGTTTAAGAAAGCGGGTACGGCTCCTAAGTCTAAGCCGTTTGCTATGGACACTGCGGGTTTTAATAATATGATTATGAGGTATTGTGAGTGTGATATGGTGGATGATGCGGAGAAGATGTATGGTGAATTGTGTGGGAAGTCGTTGTCACCTGATGTTAACACATATAAGGCGTTGATTGATGCTTATTTTAAGGCGGGAAGAGTTGACGAGGCTGTGGAGAAGTATACAAAGATGGTGGAAGCTGGTTTGAGAGTGATTCCTACGTATGCGAATAAATGGTTTTCTGAAATGATTGAAAACGGAAAGATCGAGGAATGTGAACCAATTTTGACTAAAATGTGTGAAAGAGATCCGAAACCAGATGCTACTACTTATGATTTTGTGATCAGGGCGCTTTGTGGAATTTCAAATTATGACACGAGTTTGAATTTGTTACAACAAATGATCAAGTATGGTGTTGGTGTGGGCCCTGTACTTAAGGAGTATGTGTTAGAGGTTTTTGATAAGGTTGGGCGTAAGGAAGAGGTTGATAAAATTATTAATGCTAGATTCCCAAGTTATGCACCAAATACATCGTCCTATGGTGGTGGAAACCCGAATGCATACAGACAGCAAACTGGTAATGTACCATATGGAAACGTGAACGGGTATGGACAGAGGCCTCAGTATGGAAATGGGCAGCAAAACAGTATTGGAAACGATTATGTGAATAGACAGCAATACAATGTTAGAAACACACAGCAGTATGATAATGGGAACTATAATGGAAGTGGAGGACAGCAATATAACACCGGTAACAGCTATAATACAAATCAATCTCAGCCCAATAATAGTAGCTACAATGGAAATGGACAACAGTACAACACGGGTAGCTATAATGCAACTCAACCGCAATACGATAATAGCAGCTACAACGGAAATGGACAACAGTACAACACGGGTAGCTCTAATGCAACTCAACCGCAGTACGATAATAGAAGCTACAATGGAAATGGACAACAGTTCAACAACGGAGGCTGGAACAGTAATGGGTACGGGCAGCAGTACAACAATGGTAGCTATAATGGCAATGGACAACAGTATGGGAATTGGCAGCAGAATGGAAATGGCGTGCAGACTGGCGGTCAGCAGCAGCAAGTAAACGAGGAGCAAGGGTATGAGCAGCCTCAAACTGGTTCCGCAGCAGCTTAAGTATGCTAGTGACTAATACATTGTAAGGTATTTTATTCGATATTTTATGTTTTTCGAATAGGTAAAGGAGAGGGCAACATTATTATATTTGCTGAGAAATACACGTCTCACCTGCTAACCGTCACCTTTTGCAATCATTAGGCGTATTTTATATGAAATAATATATGTTGATTTGCCGTTGATCTTAAGCCTTGACTGTTACTTATCTATATGCTCTGACGGAAGTATGTTCTGAATGTGTTGACAGCATGTATTGTCAGTGAACATCGTAACTGTTATACATTTGATTTACAAATGTTTATCTTTGACGGTTGTGTTATGTGCTTTATCTTTAATTGAATTTGTTTATTATCTAGTTTTCTGCGGAGTAGAACATATTTATATTCTTTTTATTGATTGCATCTAAAGAAATTGATAACAGGTAAATATATTGTTTTCAGTTTTCACCTAAATTTACGCATCCGCCTTGAAAGGCTTTAAAATAAAGATTTTCATTTGTGTCTTGTTAGAGTATCGACTCTTGAAACTGCAATACCTATAAATATGTTATTGGTATTCGACTGAATACAAAGTTACAAAGTTTNAATACTTATAAGGCGTTGATTGATGCTTATTTTAAAGCTGGAAGAGTTGACGAGGCTGTGGAGAAGTATACAAAGATGGTAGAAGCTGGTTTGAGAGTGATTCCGACTTATGCTAATAAATGGTTTTCTGAAATGATTGAAAACGGAAAGATTGAGGAATGTGAACCGATTTTGACTAAAATGTGTGAAAGAGATCCGAAACCAGATGCTACTACTTATGATATTGTGATCAGGGCACTTTGTGGAATTTCAAATTATGACACGAGTTTGAATTTGTTACAACAAATGATCAGGTATGGTGTTGGTGTGGGCCCTGTACTTAAGGAGTACGTGTTAGAGGTTTTTGATAAGGTTGGGCGTAAGGAAGAGGTTGATAAAATTATTAATGCTAGATTCCCTAGTTATGCACCAAATACGTCCTCGTATGGTGGTGGAAACCCAAATGCATACAGACAGCAAACTAATAATGTACCGTATGGAAACGTGAACGGGTATGGACAGAGGCCTCAGTATGGAAATGGGCAGCAAAACAGTATTGGAAATGATTATGTGAATAGACAGCAATACAACGTTAGAAATACACAGCAGTATGATAATGGGAACTATAATGGAAGTGGAGGACAGCAATATAACACCGGTAGCAGCTATAATACAAATCAATCTCAGCCCAATAATAGCAGCTACAATGGAAATGGACAACAGTACAACACGGGTAGCTATAATACAAATCAATCTCAGCCCAATAATAACAGCTACAATGGAAATGGACAACAGTACAACACGGGTAGCTATAATGCAACTCAACCGCAGTACGATAATAGAAGCTACAATGGAAATGGACAACAGTTCAACAACGGAGGCTGGAACAGTAATGAGTACGGGCAGCAGTACAACAATGGTAGCTATAATGGCAATGGACAACAGTATGGAAGTGGACAACAGTATGGGAATTGGCAGCAGAATGGAAATGGCGTGCAGACTGGCGGTCAGCAGCAGCAAGTAAACGAGGAGCAAGGGTATGAGCAGCCTCAAACTGGTTCCGTAGCAGCTTAGGTATGCTAGTGACTAATACATTGTAAGGTATTTTATTCGATATTTTATGTTTTTCGAATAGGTAAAGGAGAGGGCAACATTATTATATTTGCTGAGAAATACACGTCTCACCTGCTAACCGTCACCTTTTGCAATCATTAGGCGTATTTTATATGAAATAATATATGTTGATTTGCCGTTGATCTTAAGCCTTGTCTGTTACTTATCTATATGCTCTGACGGAAGTATGTTCTGAATGTGTTGACAGCATGTATTGTCAGTGAACATCGTAACTGTTATACATTTGATTTACAAATGTTTATCTTTGACGGTTGTCTTATGTGCTTTATTAGGCGTATTTTATATGAAATAAAATACGTCTCACCTGCTAACCGTCACCTTTTGCAATCATTAGGCGTCACCTTTTGCAATCATTAGGCGTATTTTATATGAAATAATATATGTTGATTTGCCGTTGATCTTAAGCCTTGTCTGTTACTTATCTATATGCTCTGACGGAAGTATGTTCTGAATGTGTTGACAGCATGTATTGTCAGTGAACATCGTAACTGTTATACATTTGATTTACAAATGTTTATCTTTGACGGTTGTCTTATGTGCTTTATCTTTAATTGAATTTGTTTATTGTCAAGTTTTCTGTAACTAGAACATATTTATATTCTTTTTACTGATTGCATCTAAAGAAATTGATAACAGGTAAATATATTGTTTTCACCTAAATTTAAGCATCCGCTTTGAAAGGCTTTAAAATAAAGATTTTCATTTGTGTCTTACTTGTCAGAGTATCAACTCTTGAAACTGCAATACCAATAAATATGTAATGTCCCTAAATGATGCCAACGGGTTGAGCTTAAATAATCAGGCCCTAAAACAATCCAATAATACAATAATATCAACCTCTAGACTAATGTATTTCAGTCTTTTTCTCAACTTTCCCCCATACCCCAACTTATTCCTAAATTCTGTTTCATATTTTCTAAACTTGTCAAAAGAAAACAAACAATTATTGATAGACCAGAAACGCAACACCAAGTACATACAAACAAACACCAAGACACACATCATTTGCAACAATCATAATCCCCCTGTTTTTTGTGAACCTCACATGTTTGAACATAAAAAATTCAACAGGTATAATAATAATGTTGTAAGGAAAAAAAAATATAATGGCCTTAATCCCAATTTCTTATCCAATTAACAAAAAAAGTTGATGGAAATTGTTAAAAATAATGATAATCCAGAATAAGTTAAGAAACATAAATTAGAAAAAACCTCATTTGTCGGAAACCTTAAATTTGAGTGAGCCACCTTTGTCGTTGCCATCTCAGCCCTTAGGAATCGAGTTAACCAATGAACGCTGGAAAAAAAAAAAAAAAAAAAAAAGTTTAGTGTGAGAGTTACTAAACAATAATGCCATGCATGAAAATATGGTCGAGACACCATATGATTAGGTATGAGAAGCAATACATACGATAGTTAACAGGTAGTCATTTTGAAGCATTTGTTGATTTCGATCTCGTTGTCATTAGAAGTGCCCCTTCTTCGCCTTACATTTATAACTTCATCAACTTCTTGATTGAAAAAAATGTGAATATACATTCATGCCTTCACTACCAAACCAACATGAACACCACTTCGCCTCATGAGCATTAATAGTGGTTCTTCATGACCTTCATGATAGAATCCACCAACAATTGCTTATTCACCTGTAGCCTGCAAGTTTACAACATATTGTTTTTACAAATTCCTACTACATTATGGAAACAAAAGCATCGATTTTATGTACTTATACATGATCTTACAGTATCGAAGCATTAGAGAAGTAAATGCACATTCACCCTCACAAATTGTTGAACCTTTTCGGATGTTGCCAATGGTGGACGTTTCTGCATATGTTCCCTCATCTCAATCAGTGAGTATCTGCAGAACCCAAACAGCCATATAGACGACATTGTTGTCCAAAACTATAAAAGTTACACGATATGATTAGGTATCTGCAGAACAATGTTTATTATATTCTTTAACATCACTTTTTTGTAGAATATAAGCTTCACATGTGCGATCGTGTAAATCATACTCAATTGCAAACTTCAAAGTCAAATTTTTTGATGTTACATGTCTATACATCTAAAAATCAGTTCCCCAAAAACTTGGAAAAACGTATAGATACTTTCATATTTATGTCTTGCCAGTTTTTCCTGAATTACATATATTTTGATTTGGTTGCGATAGTGACCTTTGTTTGCACATTTGCATTTATTGCAGCTGTTACTGGGTGTATAACCTTGATTTAATGATATTTCATAATCAAATTGTATCATCCTTGTAAAATACTTGTAAGGAAACACGTTCTTTTTATATCAAAACTGAGTTCTGATTCCAGTTGTTTCAAATCACTATTGCAGTTTGATCAAAAGCTACTTGTGACAATGTGAAATGATTCCTGATGATAGTAATTAGCATTTACTTGTTTAGTTGATAAGTAGAAGTTAAATGGAACTATATCATGGCGAGTCAGGATATTGATTTGCTTGTGAATAGCGACAGTGACAATATTGATTTGCTTATAGCCTTAAATTAGCTATTTGTTCTGCTTCATCACTTTGTGCATGATTTTTACAATTTTTATCTGATCTTAGTGCCGTAAATTGCTATATATTTCGAAGGGTGAATTTGATATATATATCCCTCATAAGTTTCGTAGCTACGTATAATGGTAAACTGATGAGGTTTTCTCACTTCAGGTTACCTCAACTCTTTTGCCTCTTTCCTTGGCCACCCCCAAACGTGTACCTAGTGAGGTTTGAACGCTCGACATCTTGTGAGGACATTAGTTATCTGACTACTAGGCCACTTCTGTAGTTACATATTAGTTCTGAAAATTAAACATATATTGTATCTATTTACACATATTGTATCATGGGCTCGTGGCTACGATTGAAACAAATGCTTCCCTTTGGAAGTTGCATTGCGACACCAATATATGGTAATAACGTAATACAGATATTGAGATCTATTCGCTCTCTTTTCCGAATGTCCTTGAAACTCTAAAGTGGACGCAAATACACTTGGTGTAATATACAAAGTAGTTAAATGTTTCTTTCTGCTATGATATATCAGTATAGTGACCGACCACTTTGTGTGATGGTAGATGCCTCAAAACATTATGTTTGAGTAAATTACTAGGTTGTCAACCTGCAAGATTTAAAGTTGTAATTTAAATCCAAGATGGTTAAGTTATTATAAGTGAATTTGTCAACAAGAAAGTCGGTAAATGATAGAACTTGTCTCTTGGTAACCAAGGTTTATGACATTTTTGCCGTCTAATCTACGGGTTTAAACCCGTTGTCGCACATACACAAACCATGTAAAATCTTTCTTTTTTCCTTTTTAATAAAGGTCGGTGTGACTACATAAAAGTTGTTTACGCCAAGCAAGAATTGAACTTAAAACCATTGTCATTTTCATTCTTCCATTATTTTCAGACGTTTTTCTTCTGATATCTTGAGACCTAACAAAAGAAGTAAACAGGCACTGTTTTCAACATAAACTAATTTTCAAGCTACTAAGAAGTTAAGATATATTATATCCCTATAAGGATGCAAAAAGGCATGTGTCTAAAAAAAAAATCATAAACATCATCGTATTATGTGTATTAATAATCTGCGCAAAAATATATATTCAATGATTCACTTTTGGAAGGGAATGTATATGCAATACCCTATATCAAATGCTTTCAAATATTTAATTTTGCACCGGAGATGATTTTTGGAGTAGCTTGCTCATGAAAAGTCATTTGAATGACTAAACCAATTGAGAATGCTCTAACGCCAAGTCTAATGAAAGGATGAAGACTCGGTTGTCCCTTCAAAAAAAGAAAAATGTGTGCGTGTGAGTATATTGTTTCGTGTGATATTGTGGGTATATTTGTGTTTAATTAAAGTTTGTATTAGGTGGTGAAATTGGTGGTCTTATTACACTTGTTTGGCTGTGAAGAGAAAAGCTGGTGTGACCAGGGGCGCAGCTACATAGGGGCGGGAGGGGGCGCCCGACCCCCCGAAATTTTTTTTGCGATGTAACGGGTATATAGTTTTCGTGTAGAAAAATTTCGGTATATTCGGTTTCGACCCCCCATTTTAATTGTGAAATTTCTTTTATACATTAAGCAATAAAAAATTTTAGATCCCGAACCCCCACTGAAAATTTTCTAGCTTCGCCACTGGATGTGACGATGATGAACGCGATCATCACCACACCCCGGTCTAAGAGTTTCAATTATTACAGTCGTTGTATTCCACTTCAAAATTATTATTTTTTTGAACATGTATTCCACTTCAATTGATTTGTTATGGAGCACAAATTGGGGTATTTGTTCAACTGTAAAGCACTAATGCCACAACTTTTCTCACAATGACATGTTTAAGGTATCATGGTTTTACTATAGCTTTTCATTTTAAACCAAAACAGTTGCAATTTAGTTTAGATCGCCTCTGATTTGAGAAAAAGTATATGGCGATTTGATCTCATTTATATGTTTTTTAAGTCTTCTGACAAAGGACATTAGACAAAAGAGTTAACATATCAATCTCACCCGACAAGTACCAACAAAATTTTCCTTTCTGGTGGATAAGCATGGTTTCTAATATTTTGGCCGACTAATCCACAGGGCTCGGAGTCACCACCGCACAGAATCAAAGCGGCAAAATCCCTCCTCTTCGGAGAGGTATCCATGGCCACTACAAGGTTGTTTACGGTTCACCTACGATGATCCTTTGCCACGTTTTGTTTTAAGCTATTCCACTACTACTAGCATTCATTTGTAGGGCTCAGGTTTAACATTTTGAAATAAGTTCACTTGTATGAACTGTCTAGTATGAGGTAAATTTATCATTAGATCCATAGAAGATTAGAAGGTGTAGTCATTTGACTGAGGATCTCATATCATTTTCAATCATGAACCATCTTGAAAATCATTTCAATTGGTACAAAATTCATTTACCTAAATATAAGAAATTGTATATCCATTTAGAACCCTGTAAAATGCAAATACTCCACAAGACTATTGAGTCAAAACTTTTGTACATTTCTCTCCAACATACATCAAAGCACTACAAAGCTACAACATGATTCAACAACATTAAGTCAAAAATCTACCAAAAGTGATTTGCAGACATCCATGCTGTCAATATCCAAGTACTTCTGGATCAAGTTTAAGTAACGGCTCCAATGCAGTTTCATTAAACTTTCTAGCAAACAAATAGCAAACAGGCGTCGTTCCTTTGTTAAAAGAGCAGGTTGTCCCATTGTTCCTCAGAGATTTCATAAAACTATCTGTAATATCTTTAGGCCCAAAACTTTTCGGATGTGGGCCCCCTATTGACCAATCGACATAAGTTACTGTTCTATCAGCATTAAGTGATCCATGAAACATGTGCACGAAAGTCGGCATGTAGTGCTCATCTGGGTAACAATCTTCTGTGCAATACTTATGGAAAAGATTGTAGTATTTTGTATCTGAGATTATTTTAATGGCGAGTTCTCGGTGCATTTCAAACCATTGAGACCCTTTTCTCCAGTCTCGAAGCCTGATATCAGGTTTCATATGACGGCTGTATCGGCCCCGCCCATATTTAGATGGGTCGTCATAGGAATCGAGGTAACTGTAGACAGAATTAACCAGATATTTGTAAATAGTTGGGAAGTTGTGAATTGGGATGCAGCTTTCTGATAGGAGAACAAACCGCTCGTTTGAAAAATCGAGCAGGGCATTGCCTAAAAGTCGTCTTTCTGCATCAACTAGAGACACGGATCCCCATTTGACGGCCTAGAAACACAAAAAGAAGAGACCATGAAAATATGTATTAAATGAGATTCAAACAATCTCGTGATTCTCGTCGATAATGAAAAACTGAAATAGTTGATTCAACTGTATTTTGATTCAAAACGTAATGTTCAGAATAGCCTTCCACGACAGTTAAATGGGTCTAAGAATGTTCTGTAAACCTTATCCCTAAAGTTGCGATAATAAATTTTCTCATGTTAAAAAACTATGAATCTCAGTTAATGTTAGTTATGCTCAATGAATCAGATTATGCAGTTACTGGCGGATCCGAAAATATACACCATCATTATAAACAAAAAACTAATAAGCATTACCATTATTCTCTAGTTTTCTAATATCTATTTCACGCTACAAGGAAATGGTACAAGGGTACGCACAAGTCCTGTAAAAGGCTAAATAGTAATGACAAACGTGAGAAGTTGTGCATGTGTTTTACTGATTCACAACTTGTGTGAATCTGCTTAATAAATGTAATTTTCTGTGTCTAATAAATGTTGTGCATTAACAACGCTGGTGCATAACTTCTTATGTGTCTAAGAAATTTTAGCTTATTTGATTTTGACTCTGCATGTGCATGCTTAAATACCATTTGGATCCACCCACAAAGTAAACCATGAGTTGCTGCAAAGAAACTGATATTCCAGTGTAAATGTGAAATTAACCAACTATCCATAACATCGATCCTATTATCGCAATTAACTTATCATTCTGTCATTATAATCATTTTCGAGCAGCACACATCCAAATACTCCTAACAAAGCTAAGTGAACTACTTTATGGGGAACCCAATCTTCAAGTTAGCCTAAGAATGTAACGGAATAGAATTTGAACTTATTTATTTACTTCATTTATATGCCTGAAGTCACCTTGAACTAAATTTATTACTTTAACTGATATCAACTTTCACCTAAAAAGCAAATCAAGGGATTCAATTCCACTTTAATCACTGCGTATCAAGTTACTCGAGGCCCTCCTAAAGCATCATCATGAATACTAACGCAAAAAAACTATGCAACTATACAAACCGAAAATCATAAACTACAATGCAAAAATAAACAAGCTCAAATCAGCTAACAGCCTAAGAAATACCTGACTAGGAATCTGCCGCTTGTAAAAAACCGACGTATTCGCAACACCAAGCTCAAACATAGGATCCGTATGAACATAAATTGAATACTTCCTCACATCCTGACCCTTGAAAAACCTCTCCCACAACGGCACAAACGGCAAACGCCCTCTAGTCAAAAACATAAAAGCAATCTTGGGCATCCTATCAAATGGATACTCTTTCTTCTCCGGCACCAACGAACCTCTCCAAAACAACTCCTCATCCGTCATACGATGACTCAAATTCTTCGGAAAACGAAAACTTTCCATACTTAAACAATCCTCTGTCACACAACTACCAACACCACTACTCCTAATACTACAATTCGGATCACTAGTTACACTACTTTTATACATCGAATCAAGGCTCGCAGAAGCCCGAATTCGATCTAAGCTATACGGTTGTGTAGTGAAGTACCTATCTACATGTGAACTTGACATCAAACCAATAACTATCCCAGTAACAAACACTATTAAAACATATACCACCTTCATTAACCCAACTGATAAATCCTTAAACACAACCATCTCACACAACATTCAAAACATTAAATCAACATCGTACAACAACATCAAATGACCCCACTTAGTGACTTAGGGTTATACAAAAAAAACTCAAAATTAAACAAATTTGGTGGAGAAAATTGAAAATTGAAAGTGACCCATTTCAAGAAATGGGAAGATGGAAAGAACCCACAAATGGTTTCTTGTTTGATTGAGATTTTGGAAAGTTTGAATTTTTTGTTTTTGAAAAAAAATAATATAAAAATGGAAATGAAAATAATTGATGTTGGAAATGAAGGGATGCGTGTGTGTGTGTGTCTTGGAGCGAGGGGGTGAGGCGGTAATTGTGATGTGTGTGTCGTGTAGTAACTAGAAACGGTCTATTCGAGGTCCCATTTTCCTCGTTATTGTCGTACCATAAAATCACTTGCTTAGTGAAATATGGATATATACAACAATAATACCGAATCTCGTCAGAGCGATATATGAAGTGAGATATTGTTATGTCGAAGTCTTAAAGATGAGCATAATTTTCATTTGTGACCTTTTTTGTTGAAAACTCTTGCAAATTATTTATATGCGAATATGAGACCATTTGCGAATGGCGTCATCACGTATGTTAAAATGGAAACGGCTCTCCTTGACATCTCGACGCGATGTTGAGAGAAAATGGGCATCCTCGACACCCATGTGAGGGTTCTTAAATATTTTGGTGATTTACAGCACGTTTGGTTTGTAAATGTGTTTGAGATAATGATTTTGATTTGAATTTGAATGTATTATTATTTGTTATATAATTGAATATAAAATTTGAAACTAAAACTTGTTATTAAAATGTTAAGAATAAAAAAATCAATGAAAAATGAGTTATTGATATAAATTGAGGATCCACATCTTATGAAAAAATGCATGCAAAATGTTGATACTTATGCAATACTACCCATTTAACCGGGGTTTGCACATACAAAGTATTTAACTTTCATCCCTAATTTTGAGGCCCACATTGATGTATCAAAAANGAAAAAATGATACAAATTTTTGACTGCTACTTAGTATCGGCAATAGGTCTGAAAAAAGTATCTAAAAATAAAAACTTTAGATATCTGTACCCTGTCGAAGTAAGGAACCATGGCATATATGTTTGGAATAGATTCCATTTTAAGCGAGTTGAATAAGCACTATCTCGTGTCTGCTTCTATCGTAACAAAAGATTCCCCTTTTATGTGGAAAAGGCCCGTATCAATAATTATGATTTTACGTATGGACAACTCCTCAATATCTTGTTCATTCGCAACAAAATATTTTCTTTGTGCGTCGGTAAAAAAAAACAGTCATCATCCTCACGCACTTTTTGAAATACCGTTAACCAGATGCACCGTTAATTAAGCTTTTAGGTTTATAAGCAATATATCTTCAACTTAGGCACTTTAATAATTGTAAATTTTGGTGAAGAATGTCTAATACTCTGTAATAGATAATCTCCTTATATTGTGTGTTATAAATGCGTATTTATCAAGAATACTATTTTCTCGCTTTCTACACCTTTTTACTTTCGAAATGCAAACGATATGACCAATGGAACAATTAATGACACTTGAATTAAACTTTATAAATGTTATGTTTGTTGTGTAAATCAATGTAAATACCATCATTGGTTTTGATAGCTCATTATTCTATAGTTTCCTTTCTTATACAACACTTTACTATCTAAACCAAGCAAACTCTCAATACACTACGCGTTCAAACTTAAGTTGGGGAAAATGAAAAATAATTATGCTTATGTAATACATTTTTTAAAACCATTCATCCCTATTGACATAAAAAGAATTATGATGGATCAGTTGTGGTCTCAAGTAAAGTCTTTATCACTACACGATAGGTTAAGCATTTTGATTAAACATCACTGCTGGAGGTTTTCATCACTTTTGTGATATGTCATGAGGACTTTGGTTGTTAACTCGAATAACTTTCCACGTCGTCTACCACATTTAATTATTGCTACTTACTATTATAATGTTCGAAATCACCCTTGATGCTTCGGGGGAGAAACTAGGATGAACCTATTATATGGTAGATTAATAGGTCCATACCCGTTTTGTGGGTTTGGGATCCAACGAAAGAATGTGAAAAAGATGAGGAAATGGATGCAAAAAGTGTAGTGAGGATGGTTTGTGGTTGATTATCAACCATGCACTCTAATAGGGATGGTTTGTTCAAGTCGCACACTTAATTAGTTCATGCGGCGAGGCTTGACCAGATTTTTGATGCACCTGCATCTTGTAAGTGACTTGAGACACTTTAGACGCCCAACAAACAATCATAACAGATTGTTTTAGAAGCAATGCACTACCCTTGTAGTGTGTTGGTTGTTACCGCAACCATTTCCTTGGAAAAGTTGAAAAACTTGAACATTTGGAAAACCGGTCCTCAAAGTTCTCGCTTTCCGTTCCTCTGTCGTTAACCTTCGTAAAGTGGTAAATATAGATTAGCTGAAAATATCATAAGTAGAGGTCAAGATGGTGTTTATAGGTAGCCGAAAATGTAATAAGCAGAGTATAAGATGATGTTTATAGGTTAGGATAGTTTAAAAAGGATAGATTGAAGTAGTAAAATATAAAGTTGATTTTGTGGAAAACTAGAAGGGGGGTTGAATAGTTTACCCGTTTTTAGTTTAATTATCTTTTGAAACTTTCCGTTTAATCAAAGATATGAACACAAAGACAATACACAATATGCAAGTATAAAGAAAGAAACGATCAAACCATGACACGATTGTTTATCGTGGTTCGGCTACAAGAAACTTTCTTTTCCTTGCCCTACGTCCACGCCCCGAGTATCCAACTTGAGAGTTTCTTTCACTANTTCGTGTGTATAAATAGAGGTCCCCTAGGTCCTCTACAGGTACGATACACAACCCTAATTCACAAACCCTTTACCTAAACTCGATTACTTACTCTCACGCCGGAGGATAATCGGGGGAAACAATCCCTCGATAAGCCTAACGGTGTTTCTTGTTTTTCTTAGTGCGCAGGTTCCAAGCACTAAATACCCGAATTGGTACTCAAGCCAAGCCTTGCCCAACTTTTGTATCAACAGGTAGCATCACATTTAAGCAACAAACGGTATATTCATTTTCTTCGTTAATACAAAGGTTTGATGATCAAATGTGTTTTTTCTACATAACTTAAAAGAAAGTTAGGCTCGAACAATAGAGGCCACTAAAACAAAACGCCTCTAAAGGAGCGCATATGGGCTAAAGCGCGGGAGCAGTCCTAAACAGTAAACACAATTCAAGAAAGTCCAAAAAGTTTCAGTCTCATTAAGCCTGGTCTGGACCAATGGTGGTAAATGGACCTGATATCAGCCATATGTATTTGAGTGGGTTCAATCAAACTTGCCCTACAAGTCACTTTTGATTAGGGGTGAGCATCGGGTCAAACCCGACCCGACTAAACCCAAAATCGAAACTCGCTAAAATCCTAAACTGAGACCGAACCGAAACATACTTGGGTCGGTTTCGGTCGGCCGGGTTTGTCAGTTTTGTCGGTTTTGTCGGGAACAGTTCAACCGGAAACAAAACCGAGTTTCATTCGGTCGGGTCGGTTTCGGTTCGAAACGGTCTTGTTGTCGGGTTGGTTCGGGTCGCCGGTCCAAAAGCTCAGCCCTACTTTTGATGCACTTATAGTAGATTTTTGTAAACTTTAACTACTATTTTTGAGGGTTAAGTCCATGAATTGGCCATGAACTTTCAAAAATTTGCAATGTTAGGTAACGAACTTTGTAAAGTACTACTATCACCTATGAAACTCATAAATTCGTTCAAATATTACCCATATTGTCCAAAAATGCAACTAGTGACCGGTTGCAACTGGTTACTATTGTACCAGTGAATGAAAAACTTCAATTCATATTAAAAAAAAATCTGGTTGGATCCCATAAACTCTTAACCCTTTCCTTACATTAAATTAAATTAAATTAAATCATAAGTTCAAAACACATAAACAACACAACTCCTTTATTCTTCATATAAACACAAAAACTCTCATCTCATTCCCAAATTTATCCCAACCTACCTCATATCACCACCACCATCCTCAATTATTCTTCATAACCAAACACACCCTCACACCAATGCCACCTGCCAATAATAAACACAACATAAGCCACCACCACCCCCCAAAAAAAAACAAAAAACAAAAAACAAAAAAGAAAACAAAAACAAAAAAAAAAACTTACTGCTTTTTTGTCCATTTTGTTGAATGAACAAGGCAATCTTTTGTGGTTTTTTGTTACGTATCTTTAGTCTTTTACTAGTTTAACTTGTCAAACTTTATATTTTAATGTTCCGCATTTTTTTTCGTCAATTTTACTCATTTAATTAATAGGACAAGACAATTTTGTATGATTTTATGCTTCTTATTTTCTGTGTTTTACTACTTTTCACTTATCAAATTTTATATTTTATGTTATGTAATTGCTATTTTGCTTTTTAATAAAAATGCAATTACAAAAATAGAAATAAAATTAAAAAATAAAAAAGTTAAAAGAAGAGTATTGATATCATTTTAAGAAATGTACTACTAAATTACTAATAACCAATCCCTTTAATAAAAGAAATCGGCACACAATCTTTTATATAATAAAACAAAACCCCTATTGGGAATTTTTGACTGGTCTCAGAACCAACAGGTATTGTCACACAAGCTAGCCACTTGTGAATGGCTAACCGTAACAAATAAACCCTGAAAGCTCAAGACCAGATGCAATGAAATCCTGGAGAGTACAGTGTTTCCCCGGGTCGTTAAAGTCCCAACGAGGTTGAAATTGTATTTGGAAAAACGTTTTAGGGAAGAGTGATCAGGAAAAGTAACCAGATTAAGAATTGGATTGATTTTACACTACTGATTGCTTGGAATTGAAAATGAAAATGCACAACAACAGATATGACAAATATGTAACACAAAATGTAATTAAGCAAACTACAGGGACTAAAAATGACAAGTTCTAAACTACAGGGGTGTAAAATGAAAATTTTAAAACTTTTAATCTTAAAGAAAATTAAAATCTAAAAAGAAAATGTTTTACTAATATTATATTAATTTAATACTAATTATTTAATATAAACTATTTTAATTTACTTAAAAACTATTTATATTAATCCTAAAAAGATTTCCTTTACAAATTAAACTTAGAAAATTACAAAATTATTTTCTAAAAATCTAAAATGACTTAAAGTATTTATAAAAATTAAAAAGAAATATTTTTGTTTTTTTGTGGATTTTTTTATAAATTAAAAACTTAATTAATACTTAAAATCTAATTAAACTATTTAAAAGAGAAAAATTAGAAAATGAAAAGAGAAAATTACAAAGATAATTTTTACAGGTTCTAAACAATGTATACAAACTAGAAAAATTATGAAAATGGATCTGAGATTAATTTTAAACACTAAAACTATTTTCTTTTCGGTTTTTCTAATTAAACTGTTTTAAATAAAATTAAATCTAAGGATTACCAAATGAACAGTTAAAATTCTAGAAAAATTACTACAAACTTAAAATCATGCAAGGAATACAGGAAAAATATAAAAAAGTACTACTGTAGAACAAATTTATACAGATTTAATTTAATTAACAGTTTTAATTAATTACTAAATAAACTAATATTAAATCTAATAAATACTAAATGGCAAAAGAAAATTCTGAGAAAATTACTACAAATACTTAAGGTTACAAAGTAATTTATAAAATTATAAAAACAGAATATCACTTAACAAAATTTAAAAAGAGAAAATGAAAATTAAAAATGTTAAATAGAAACTATCACTTTTATTAAAAAGTGATGATTTTTGAAATTTTCTTTTTGAGACTTGTTCCTATACTGAAAATGAACAAATTTTGTGAAAACACTTTTTAAGAAGCTTAAAAATAAGCACTGTGCAAGCTTAATCCGTTGACAGTTTGACTTTGGTCAAACTAGCAATGCAAAAGCTAAAAATAAGCCACACAGTGATCACAGATTATTGAAATAGCTACAAACAACTTATATGAACATGAAATAAGCCAAAGATACAAGAAAAGCACACTGAATAAGCCAAAAAGCACAAATAAGCAATCACAATTGCCACAGTAACAACCAGGCCTGCAAGTTTTTCTAAGGGAGATTAAGCTAGGGGCAACACTGCAAAAGCTTAAAATAAGCTTGGAACCAACAAGCCAGCTGGGTGAGCTTTTGATAGAACCAAAATTCACCTTATAGGGCCCACTAATAAGCTCTGTGGGACCCTTGGAAGCTGGGTGTGAAGAGTCAGTGTATACTGACTCTCTGCACACAGTGGTAATGGCCAAACAAAATGGGACTAGCAGCCCTACCAAATAAGCTCTAAATTACAAATTAAGCTTTGAACTATGAAGTATGGTTGGTTGGCTTTCTAATAAGCTAAAAATCAAGAGGTGGGACCCACTAATGAACTCTGTGCACTCTTGTGAATTTGGGTGATAAACTGTGCACAGGGGAAGTCTATGAAAAAGTCCTATTTAAAAGCTAATGAAAAAGCAGTATGAAAAGTTCTAAAATGAAAAACAATTATTGGCACAAGTAGCTGACCAAAAGGGCTTTCTAAATCAACAAGAATCACAAGCCAAGACTAACTTTTTAAGATTGTGCAAGCTTATGAACTTTGGTAAAAGCTGTGACACAGGACACTTTTTGAAAAACTATCTAAGAAGAAGCCATCAAATAAGCAGTATAAAAGCTGGATAAAAATTAAATAAAAATACCCTAATGAAGCTTAGCAACAAAATATTAATACCCTACAAGCTTTTAACCTAATTCACAACAACAAGATCACAATTAAATCAACTATTTTATTCAAAAACTTTTTTCTGTCAAATTGACTTTTTTGATTTTTACACTAAGTTGACTTTGGTGAACTTTGAATCAATCTAGATTTGATTTTCTACAATTCGACCATCGACCCAAATTTAACCGAGCGGCAAAAACAAGAAATCATTCGTCTTAAGGAACAAATCAAGGCTCGCTACGAATTAGATTACTAGTTTTTAATAATTGTTGTCGTGTTTAAGTTTTAATAATTTAGTATTGTAACGTTTAAATTTCGTATCGTTTATTATGTAACGTTTATGCTTTTATTAATAAAATTTGTGTTTGTGTTAAAAATGGTTTTTTTTTAAAATTAATAATAATGATGATGCAAATTGGGTCACGATTGTGGGGAGAGAGGTGAAAATGAGTTGAAGAGAGAGAAAGCTGAGGTGGCAGCCGGAATGATGATGCAAATTGGGTCACGTTAGTGTCTAGCCTTAGCATAATGCAAATTCTTTTTAAAATTAAATATTGGGCCAATGTTTTTGAAATAAATTATCTATTGTAAATATTTAGATTTTTATATCATATAAATATAATCAATCACAATGTCTCCTACCTACTTATGGCTACAAGCGATTGTCAACCAATGTCCTCTCATCTACTACAACATATTTGTAAATTTCACTTTAGGTCTTGGAAATACTATGCAAGTCGCTGATACACAAACTAAATTGAAAGTGATATTTTAAGAAGTTTTAGGTGCTGCAGAATGCTCTCTAAAGGGGTGTTTGGTTGTTGTTTAAATGTTGTCTAAAGGGGTGTTTGGTTGTTGTTGTTTAAATGTTGTCTGTGGAGCCTTTCTAAAAAAAATGTTGTCTGTGAAAATGTAATTGTGTAGATTATGTGTGTGAATGCTGTAGAAAACACAGCGAATAAGCGCCTAAACAAGTCATTTTAACCAAAAGCGTGAGACATTATAGTGTGCTATAATGCGAACTTGTGTCAGATATTATGTATGTGAATGTTGTAGAAAACCACAACGAATAAGTACCTAAATAAGCAATTAAGCATAGCAAAAGACAGACCAAGAATTAAAAAATGTATCTATTGATCTCCATATGCATAGACTATTGGACCCTCATGAAATGCTTAAATGAAACAATGCGATTAATCAAGTGAAAAGATACTTTTTTGATAACTGATCACAATGCATCCATCACTTGATGGCGTGAGAGGAGGAAAGTCAAAGCTAAGTTAACTTATTGACTTTCCGTCACTTTCTACAGATTGTATGTATGATCTTAGGGAGCGGAATTACTTTGGATTATCGGAATGTTCTTCCATACGCAGTTGCACAATGCCACCTTCTTTAGTAGATGTTAACGTCAGCTTGAAGAGGCTATTGAAATCAGGCTTAGGCTTCTTAGATCACACTCACCCAAGAGGAACACTAAACTTAGTTTACTGACCTCAACAAAACTCCATGAGGAGTCTCTTTTTCATTTGTTCTCAACTTCTCACCTCAATTAGTTGTTCCCCAAAGCAAAAGAGGGTTTTCTGATATTGAGGTTTGTGTTTCTTTGGCTATTTCTTATTTGTAGAATTTTTATATAAAAGTTTGTTTTTCAATGGTATACATTTTGTTACATTAATGTAGTTACCTTGAATGAAACATAACAGGCCTGATGTCTCTATCCTTGAATACGTCAAAATTTTCATTATCCTTGCCTCTATCCTTAAAATTCTTGCTTAGTGTTCGACATTTTAAGAGGCCTGTCATATATTTTGATGTTTGTTTGTGCAGACGGGTTTGGCTAAACTCATTGGACTTGCTAATGAGACCAATAAACAAAAGTAAAAGTTGAACTTTGTCCAAGTTTGGACTATATTTAACCACATGGGGTGACCCAGTGGTTTGAATTTGGTCTCCTAAGTGGTTAAAATCCCTAGAGGTCTCAGGTTCAAACCTTGGGGAGAAAATTAATCTTGATGTGGCCACGGAGGTTCACCTGCGATGACTCCGATTTATCCAAAATGGTAGTCGCCCTGGGATTAGTCGGCTCGCAATGTTGAGTCAGAACCCATGTAAAAAAAAGTTGGGACTATATTTTGAATGGCCAGTTTTTTCACATGGAATTTCACAAACAATGGTATTTATAAAGAAGTCCTTCATTAGTTATAAATTTGTTTTTATTTGTTATTCTATTTTCGGAAATCAACTATATGTAGTTTTCTTACAGTTTTAAAAAACATCAATTTATTTTTGTTAGTTTAATTTTTAGCGTGATTGTTAGTTTTTTTACTTTATCTATTATCTTGAAACAATATACATAAAGCTAGCCGCCTATCGGGCGGGCCTTGAAGCTAGTGATAAATAAAACCCACATGGCAGAATTATTAGATTTTTAAGATAAAATTCTTCAACTTAAAATTTGAAAAGATAACAGCAGATTGGAAATTCTGATGTTCTGTTGCCAAAGCATTTTAACTTTAGACTTAGCTTTCTTTTCCACACAAGATTAGATACATAGGAATTTAAGGAAGGTCTGTCAGAAATATTATAGAGTATTGATGGATGTGAATGTGAATTTAAGGAAGGTCTACTGGAAATATTATATTGATGGATCATGGATGTGAATGCCAATTTCAGTGTTTTGAAACCCGGGTCGACCCGGCCGGGTTAACCGGTTCGACCGATTCCAGCCAAAGAAACGGGTCAAAATAACCCGGGTTTCTAAAACCGGGTTAACCGGTTAGACCGGCCGGGTTTTTGTGACCCGGGTCAACCCGGTTCTCAAAACGCGGCCGGGTTTCGTTTTTTCCAAAAATTTTTAATAAAACCCGGGTTGACCCGGTTTGACCCGGCGGTTGAACCGGTTGACCGGGTCGAAATAATAAAAAATTAATAAATTGAAAACCGGGTTGACCCGGCGGTCGAACCGGTTGACCCGGTGTCCGGTGACTCGACCAGGTCAATTTTAAACCCGGTTTCCAAAACATTGGCCAATTTAAGGAAGGTCTAATGGAAATATTATATTGATGGATGTGAATGTGAATTTAAGGAAGATCTACACGAAATATTATAGTCAATAAACTAGTTATAGCCTGCGCATGCGCGTTTTTTTTTTTTTTTTTTTTTTTTTTTTTTTTTACTTTTTGAAATAATTATTAAAAATTTTAATTGCATCTATATCTATATGTGTATATTTATCTTCCTACTTGTGTTGTGGAAAATATAAAATGTTTATTTCCTAATAGAAAATAATCTTTTTTTTAATATCTTATCTATATTTTTTGTATTATATCTCTACTTGTGTCATGATAAATATAAAATGTTACATTAATAAGAAATAATCTTTTTTAAAATAAATTATTACTAAATAAGTATGGTTCCCAATTTTTTATGAAATGAAAAATGCATGGGGTGGTTATGATACTCATCATTTTACACCTAAGCTGAACTGCCAAAACATCCAAAAACACCAAAACATTAAGCATCAAGAAATAGTGAAAAGTATTCCAAAGTGTGTTTATAAGTGTCCTAGAATGCAAATGTTTGAAAACAAATGAAAAACTGAACAAAAGTTTGCACAATTGGCAGATTTCAGCTCCTCAACTTTCATAAAAATTGTCAGAAGCTAAGGTCCCATGAGATATTTCATAAAATAAGCAACAATAACATAAAAGCTCCTTGGGGATTCATAAAGTTGTCAAATCAAAACCCTATTGAATATCAAAAAATCACCAAATTTACAACTTTGGTCCCCAAGTTGAAAAATGTCAAAAATAGTCCTTTGTGAATTAAAAAGCTCGAGAATAGATCAAAAATAAACCTTGCACTATCAATAAATGACAAAATTGTCCTTGTTGGCGTAAAATTTTGAGAAAATTACCAAATGTTGTCCCTGAAGTTTCACAGTTGGCACAAACAGGTGCCTGAAGCTTCAAAAAAATGTAAAAATCAATATGGTCCTTATACGATCATCACTTGGCCAAGAATGGTACCTATGAAAGAACTTTGGAAAAGTCAACAAACCCAACCCTCAAAATCAGAAATTACAAAAATAGCGTCCTTGCTAGAAAACTATACCAAACCGACCTATTTACTCATAATACCAAAATCCAAATTCCAATCCAAAACAAATCACGGTCCAACCCACCCTTGCCCTTTACCTTATTTCACCAAGGGCCCAAGTACCCCCTTTGAAAATTATAACCTCTCCCTCCTTCGTCAACCTCACCCCCACCTTACCACTCCTGCCAACACCTATCACACCACCACCCACCACCATCACACCACCCCAATCACTAACCTAACCACACTACCCCCACACATAATGCTGCACCCCCCCTCTTGCAATAAAAACAGAAAATGGTTATAACCATTATATGTGCGCACAAAAACTCAATCAAGGGCTAGGATCGAATCTCAGAGCCATCCATAATGGTTCAAGAATTCCTCAGAGACATCCAAGGAACAGCCTAATTCAAGCTATAAAATAGAAGAGGAGCAACAAGGAAGGAGCATATCAATATTAGCTTAAGTAGTGCTGAATTTATGTAATTTCGTTTTAGAGTTAAATGCTTCAAAAGGTCTTGTTCTCGGTATCTATAGTGTAAATTTGATCTTTTAGTATAAAAATCTCAAGTTTCAGTTTCCAATTCGATATTGCAATTCAAGTTCAAATTCTGTTTTGAGCTTTATTGCTTTACAGCTTAAGTCACGTTTCATAAGCTACAACTTAGTTAATAGTAATCATAAGAAAGACATAAAGATAAAAAATCAGAAAACAAAACTAAATACAGGGTACCTTTTGCTTTGCACTGGCAAAGCTTTGCGAAAGTTGTCCTACAATGGAGCGGCAAAGATGGACTTGTTACCTAGCTTATCTCTGATAAGCCCCAGGCAGCTTGTTGAGACATAAAGAAATGCCTCTAGTAAAGCTAAGATAAAAGTTTCCATTACATTTTCTATAATTTCAGTTTTAGATGTAACTTTCCATTTTACTGTTACTAGTGCTTATTTCTATCTAATCTTTGTGTTTTAGTCCTTATTGTGTATTCATTATCTTATGTAATAACTTAGGTTTATATATCAGGATTTCAAAATGATCAATAATTCATTATTCACTGTAAAGAACTTGAACTTGGATCATCTGTTGGAGTAAATGTGGTTAATCCTGTTGTTCTGTGCTAAATCAAGTTTAAGATAACATAATTAGTGAATGAAAATCAATTTGTGATTAAACAAGTCAAACTCATTTGAAGTTCAAAATACTAATTCAGTATACGACTTTGTGTTTACTGAGATAAGTGTATTCAGTCAGTGTTGTTGTTTCTTGTGTGATGCTACTTAGGACTAAAACATCTCAGAAAAACATAAACTGATTGGTTTCATTCAAGGAAGAAGTCAAAATCTAGTTGAAACCCATTTTCTTGTAATCTGTTAAGAATTGTGGCCATTTTCATAATTTGTGTTTAAAAGTGTTACAGAGCTTAGGATAACTTGTGAGTTTCAGATCTCCGTTAATGATTTCTACTGATATAACTTATCTCTTTTGATGCAGTCTCTGTTGCTTCATTTCTTTCAACGAACTCATATCTTTACTTATTGCCGACCTTTGACGGCTTTGCGACAAACGCCCGTAAGTAGTGATTATTGTCCATGATAAGTTGGTGGAGCTCCGGAAATATCTCTTGTATTGAATTGTGTTTACAGACTTTGACCTTTTATACATAATGAATCGGTGTCTTCAAGAGACATGTCGATTCTTCTAAACGTTGTACCTATTCTAAACGTTACAACCTAAATAACCGTTGTATCCCTAACAACCTAAACGACCCATATTGACCCATTAGCGACCCAGCCCATATTCTAATTAAGTTTACAGGCTTTACTCATATTACAGAAATATAAACATACACTAACTACCCTTATCTTTGCTTCTATAACATTAATGGTCCAACATATGTTATGTCCCTAAATGATGGCAACGGGTTGAGCTTAAATAATCAGGTCCTAAAACAATCCAATAATACAATAATACCAACCTCTAGACTAATGTATTTCAGTCTTTTTCTCAACTTTCCCTCATACCCAACTTATTCCTAAATTCTGTTCATATTTTTTAAACTTGTCAAAAGAAAACAAACAATTATTGATAGACCAGAGATCATATGAAACGCAACACCAACTACATACAAACAAACACCAAGACACACACCATTTGCAACAATCATAATCCCCCTGTTTTTTGTGAACCTCACATGTTTGAACATAAAAAATTCAACAGATATAATAATAATGTTGTAAGGAAAAAATATAATAGGCTTAGTCCCAATTTCTTAACCAATTAACAAAAAAGTTGGTTGATATTGTTAAAAATAATGATAATCCAGATTAAGTTAAGAAACATAAATTAGAAAAAACCTCATTTGTCGGAAACCTTAAATTTGACTGAGCCACCTTTGTCGTTGCCATCTCAGCCCTTAGGAATCGAGTTACACACACCAATGAACGCAGAATAAAAATTAAAAAATAAAAATAAAAATTAGTATGGGAGTTACTAATCAATAATGACATGCATGAAAATATGGTCGAGACACCATGTGATTAGGTATGAGAAGCAATACATACAATAGTTAACAGGTAGTCATTTTGAAGCATTTGTTGATTTCGATCTCGTTGTCATTAGAAGTGCCCCTTCTTCGCCTTACATTTATAACTTCATCAACTTCTTGATTGAAAAAAATGTGAATACGTTCATGCCTTCACTACCAAACCAACATGAACACCACTTCGCCTCATGAACATTAATAGTGGTTCTTCATGACCTTCATGATAGAATCCAGCAACAATTGCTTATTTACCTGTAGCCTGCAAGTTTACAACATATTGTTTTTACAAATTCCTACTACATTATGGAAACAAAAGGATCTATTTTATGTACTTATACATGATCTTACAGTATCGAAGCATTAGAGAAGTAAATGCACATTCACCCTGACAAATTGTTGAACCTTTTCGGATGTTGCCAATGGTGGACGTTTCTGCATATGTTCCCTCATCTCAATCAGTGAGTATCTGCAGAACCCAAACAGCCATATAGACGACATTGTTGGCCAAAACTATAAAAGTTACACGATATGATTAGGTATCTGCAGAATATATTCTTTAACATCACTTTTTTGTAGAATATAAGCTTCTGTGAAATTGATTATGTGCAATCGTGTAAAGCATACTCAATTGCAAACTTCAAAGTCAAATTTTTTGATGTTACATGTCTATACACATCTAAAAATCAGTTCCCCAAAAACTTGGAAAAACATATAGATACTTTCATATTTATGTCTTGCCAGTTTTTCCTGAATTACATATATTTTTGATTTGGTTGCGATAGTGACCTTTGTTTGCACATATGCATTTATTGGAGTTCTTACTGGGTGTAGAACATTGATTTAATGATAGTTCATAATCAAATTGTATTATCCTTGTAAAATACTTGTAAGGAAACACGTTCTTTTTATATCAAACTGAGTTCTGAATCCAGTTGTTTCAAATCACAATTGCAGTTTGATCAAAAGCTACTTGTAACAATGTGAAATGATTCCTGATGATAGTAATTAGCATTTACTTGTTTAGTTGATAAGTAGAAGTTAAATGGAACTATATCATGGCGAGTCAGGATATCGATTTGCTTGTGAATAATATTGATTTGCTTATGGCCTTAAATTAGCTATTTGTTCTGCTCCATCACTTTGTGCATGATTTTTACAATTTTCATGTGATCTTAGTGCCGTAAATTGCTATAATATTTCGAAGGGTGAATTTGATATATATATCCCTCATAAGTTTCGTAGCTACGTATAACGGTAAACTGATGAGGTTTTCTCACTTCAGGTTACCTTAACTCTTTTGCCTCTTTCCTTGGCCACCTCCAAATGTGTACTTGGTGAGGTTGAACGTTCGACATCTTGTGAGGACATCAGTTACCCGACTACTAGGCCACTTTTGTAGTTTACATACTAGTTCTGAAAATTAAACATATTGTATCTATTTACACATATTGTATCATGGGATCATGGCTATGATTGAAACAAATGCTTCCCTTTGGAAATTGTATTGCGCCACCAATATACAGTATGGTAATAACGTAATACAGATATTGAGATCTATTCACTCTTTTCAGAATGTCCTTGAAACTCTAAAGTGGACGCAAATACACTTGGTACAAAGTAGTTAAATGTTTCTTTCTGCTATGATATATCAGTATAGTGACAGACCACTTTGTGTGATGGTAGATGCTCCGAAACATTATGTTTGAGTAAATTACTAGTTTGGTTGCATCTGTCGACCTGCAAGATTTGAAGTTGTAATTTAAATCCAAGATGGTTAAGTTATTAACTTATTATTATAAGTTAATTTGTCAACAAGAAAGTCGGTAAATGACAGAACTTCTCTTGGTAACCAAGGTTTCTGACATTTTTGCCATCGAAGGCTTTCCACAAATTGAGATTTGGCCGTAGAAGGATCGAATTGTATCCGAAGAACAGGGGAATACAAAAAAGTAATAAGGGAGGCGCACAGACCAATCAATCGTATCGGTCGTATTCTTGAATTTGGAATGAAAAGAGGAGTAATGCTTCCTAGCACGGGACACAGAATAAGACCACTTAGATCAGAATAGCATTCACAGAAATGTTCTAACATAGAGTAGAATCTAACATTGAAGAGATTAGTTGACAACAGTCGAAAGATGGGCGCCTAATTCCAATACAATAGGGGTCTATCAGTGCAAGTCAGCTGAACACCGACAGACCACTTTGTGTGATGGTAGATGCTCCGAAACATTATGTTTGAGTAAATTACTAGTTTGGTTGCATCTGTCGACCTGCAAGATTTGAAGTTGTAATTTAAATCCAAGATGGTTAAGTTATTAACTTATTATAAGTTAATTTGTCAACAAGAAAGTCGGTAAATGACAGAACTTCTCTTGGTAACCAAGGTTTCTGACATTTTTGCCGTCTAATTTACAGGTTTAAACCCGCTGTCGCACATACACAAACCATGTAAAATCTTTCTTTTTTAAATAAAGGTCGGTGTGACTACATAAAAGTTGTTTACACCAAGCAAGAATTGAACTTAAAACCATTATCATTTTCATTCTTCCATTATTTTCAGCCGCTTTTCTTCTGATATCTCGAGACCTAACAAAAGAAGTAAGCATGCAGTGTTTTCAACATAAACTAATTTTCAAGCTACTTAAAATATATTATATAAGGATGCAAAAACGCATGTATCTCCAAAAAATTCATAAACATCATCGTATTATGTGTATTAAAACTCTGTACAAAAATATATATATGCAATGATTCACTTTTGGAAGGGAATG
Organism: Artemisia annua; assembly: GCA_014162995.1. Lineage (NCBI taxonomy): Eukaryota > Viridiplantae > Streptophyta > Magnoliopsida > Asterales > Asteraceae > Artemisia > Artemisia annua. The sequence goes on along the minus strand of LBNU01027223.1, from coordinate 77,078 downwards.
TATATGCAATACCCTATATTAAATGCTTTCAAATATTTAATTTTGCACTGGAGATGATTTTTGGAGTATCTTGTTCATGAAAAGTCATTTGAATGACTAAACCAATTGAGAATGCTCTAACGCCTAGTGTAAGAGTAATGAGAGGATGAAGAATGTGGTTAATTGAAGTTTGTGTTAGGTCTTGAAGTTGGTGGTCTTATTACACTTGTTTGGTGGTAAAGAGAATAGCTGATGTGAAGAAGGTGATGAACGCGATCATCACTACACCCCGGTCTAAGAGTTTCAATTATTACAGTCGTTGTATTCCACTTCAATTGATTTGTTATGGAGCACAAATTGCGGTATTTGTTCAACTGTAAAGCACTAATGCCACAACTTTTCCCACAATGACATGTTTAAGGTATCATGGTTTTACTATAGCTTTTCATTTTAAACCAAAACAGTTGCAATTTAGTTTAGATCGCCTCTGATTTGAGAAAAAGTATATGGCGATTTGATCTCATTTATATGTTTTTCAAGTCTTTTAAGAAAGGACATTAGACAAAAGAGTGGTAACATATCAATCTCACCCGACAATCGACATGTACCAACAAAATTTTCCTTTCTTATGGGTAAAGCATGGTTTCTAATCTTTTGGCCGACTAATCTACGGGCCTTGAGTCACCCCACCACACAGACTCAAAGCGGCAAAAGCCCTCCTCTTCGGGGAGGTAGCCATGGCCACTACAAGGTTGTTTACGATTCACCTACAATGATCCTTTGCCACGATTTGTTTCAACCTATTCCACTACTACTAGCATTCATTTGTAGGGCTCAGGTTTAACATTCCAAAATAAGTTCACTTGTATGAACTGTCTAGTATTTGGTAACTTTATCATTAGATCCATAGAAGATTAGAAGGTGTAGTCATTTGACTGAGGATCTCATATCATTTTCAATCATGAACCATCTTGAAAATCATTTCAATTGGTACAAAATTCATTTACCTGAATATAAGAAATTGTATATCCATCTAGAACCCTGTAAAATGCAAATACAACACAAGACTATTGAGTCAAAACTTTTGTACATTTTTCTCCAACATACATCAAAGCACTACAAAGCTACAACATGATTCAACAACATTAAGTCAAAAATCTACCAAAAGTGATCTGTAGACATCCATGCTGTCAATATCCAAGTACTTCTGGGTCAAGTTTAAGTAACGGCTCCAATGCAGTTTCATTAAACTTTCTAGCAAACAAATAGCAAACAGGCGTCGTTCCTTTGTTAAAAGAGCAGGTTGTCCCATTGTTCCTCAGAGATTTCATAAAACTATCTGTAATATCTTTAGGCCCAAAACTTTTCGGGTGTGGACCCCCTATTGACCAGTCTACATAAGTTACTGTTCTATCAGCATTAAGTGATCCATGAAACATGTGCACGAAAGTCGGCATGTAGTGCTCATCTGGGTAACAATCTTCTGTGCAATACTTATGGAAAAGATTGTAGTATTTTGTATCTGAGATTATTTTAATGGCGAGTTCTCGGTGCATTTCAAACCATTGAGACCCTTTTCTCCAGTCTCGAAGCCTGATATCGGGTTTCATATGACGGCTGTATCGGCCCCGCCCATATTTAGACGGGTCGTCATAGGAATCGAGGTAACTGTAGACAGAATTAACCAGATATTTGTAAATAGTTGGGAAGTTGTGAATTGGGATGCAGCTTTCTGATAGGAGAACAAACCGCTCGTTTGAAAAATCGAGCAGGGCATTGCCTAAAAGTCGTCTTTCTGCATCAACTAGAGACACGGATCCCCATTTGACGGCCTAGAAACACGAAAAGAAGAGACCATGAAAATATGTATTAAATGAGATTCAAACTATCTCATGATTCTCGTCGATAATGAAAAACTGAAATAGCTGATTCAACAATGTCCAGAATAGCCTTCCACGACAGTTAAATGAGTCTAAGAATGTTCTGTAAACCTTATCACTAAAGTTGCGATAATAAATTCACTCATGTTAAAAAATTATGATTCTCAGTTTCTGTTGCAGTTAGTGGCGGATCCGAAAGTATACACTATCATTATAAACAAAAAACTAATATGCATTACCATTATTCTCTAGTTTTCTAAGATCTATTTCACGCTAGAAGAAAATAGTACAAGGGTACGCACAAGTCCTGTAAAAGGCTAAATAAGTAAATAGTAATGACAAACATGAGAAGTTGTGCATGTGTTTTACTGATTCACAACTTGTGTGAATCTGCTTAATAAATGTAACTTTCAGTATCTAATAAATGTTGTGCATTAACAACGCTGGTGCATAACTTCTTATGTGTCTAAGAAATTTTAGCTTATTTGATTTTGACTCTGCATGTGCATGATCCACCCACAAAGTAAACCATGAGTTGCTGCAAAGAAACTGATATTTTAGTGTAAATGTGAAATTAACAAACTATCCATAACATCGATCCTATTATCGCAATTAACTTATCATTCTGTCATTATAATCATTTTCGAACAGCACACATCCAAATACTCCTAACAAAGCTAAGTGAACTACATTATGGGAAACCCAATCTTCAAGTTAGCCTAAGAATGTAACGGAACAGAATTTGTATTTATTTACTTCATTTATATGACTGAAGTCACCTTCAGCTAAATTTATTACTTTAAGTGATATCAACTTTCACCTAAAAAGCAAATCAAGGGATTCAATTCCACTTTAATCACTGCGTATCAAGTTACTCGAGGCCCTCCTAAAGCATCATCATGAATACTAACGCAAAAAAACTATGCAACTATACAAACCGAAAATCATAAACTACAATGCAAAAATAAACAAGCTCAAATCAGCTAACAGCCTAAGAAATACCTGACTAGGAATCTGCCGCTTGTAAAAAACCGACGTATTCGCAACACCAAGCTCAAACATAGGATCCGTATGAACATAAATTGAATACTTCCTCACATCCTGACCCTTGAAAAACCTCTCCCACAACGGCACAAACGGCAAACGCCCTCTAGTCAAAAACATAAAAGCAATCTTGGGCATCCTATCAAATGGATACTCTTTCTTCTCCGGCACCAACGAACCTCTCCAAAACAACTCCTCATCCGTCATACGATGACTCAAATTCTTCGGAAAACGAAAACTTTCCATACTTAAACAATCCTCTGTCACACAACTACCAACACCACTACTCCTAATACTACAATTCGGATCACTAGTTACACTACTTTTATACATCGAATCAAGGCTCGCAGAAGCCCGAATTCGATCTAAGCTATACGGTTGTGTAGTGAAGTACCTATCTACATGTGAACTTGACATCAAACCAATAACTATCCCAGTAACAAACACTATTAAAACATATACCACCTTCATTAACCCAACTGATAAATCCTTAAACACAACCATCTCACACAACATTCAAAACATTAAATCAACATCGTACAACAACATCAAATGACCCCACTTAGTGACTTAGGGTTATACAAAAAAAACTCAAAATTAAACAAATTTGGTGGAGAAAATTGAAAATTGAAAGTGACCCATTTCAAGAAATGGGAAGATGGAAAGAACCCACAAATGGTTTCTTGTTTGATTGAGATTTTGGAAAGTTTGAATTTTTTGTTTTTGAAAAAAAATAAAGTAAATTACATAGATGGTCCCTGTGGTTTGCCCAAAGTTTCACCCACAGTCCCTGAAAGTTAAAAGTTGCACGGATAGTCCCTATCTCTGAAAAGAATAACACTAATGGTCCCTTTTTTAACTGTCGTTAAGTGACTTCCGTTATAATTTACACGTTAGTCCCTTTTGGTTAAATATCGTTGCATCGTTTATCCTTTATAATAAC
>LBNU01027223.1:29247-69587 GCA_014162995.1 Artemisia annua | reverse complement strand
TTGTTGTAGTCGTGATGAGTATTCAAGAGTGGATGGACGAAATTGAATACCTTGTTGTTGTCGTGGTGTTATGCCGGTTAAGGCAAAGTTGTCTTGCGGAGAGAAATTCATATTCGGTGAGTTTTGGTGTAGTCGGGATCGTCGGTTTTTTGATTGTGGAGTATTTTTCTTTGACATTGTTAATGTTGATGAGAAATGGTTGAATTATGTTTGATATTGTGTGTTTGAAAGTGAGTATATGTTGTTATTTATAGGATGAAAAAGGTTTATGTTTTTTGAAATTTGTTTTTTTTTTTTGTTTTTTTTTTTTAAACCAACGGTTTACTTTTTTTTGGAAAACACAAAATTGCAACGAATTTGGCAGAAAAGAGAGATATGTGAATGTTTGAATTCGGTCATGTGAGCAACCGATTTTGGCTTTTGGAGCTCGGCGACCGATTTCCCACAAAGGGGACAACCGATTTCGAAATCGATCGAGCAAGGGGACGACCGAATTGAATCCGGCCCTTAGTGGGCAGTCTAAGACAATCTACTTCTTGTAACTTTTTCTTTTGGTGAAACTCTTGGTATTATTATCAAATTTGTTTATTATATTTGTCTCATATAAGTGGAAAATGTAAGTAAAAAATTGCTTGTAAAAGAAAAATGTTAAATATCTTTGATTTATCATTTTGCATCCTTTTCCCTAATAATTTCGTTTCAACTTTTTATAAAAAATAGTATTTTGTTTTTGCGATTGATTTTGTCGAAAAGTTCCTAAAAGTGTGACGATTCATTTTCGAGTGCAATTATTTTTTGAACTTTGTATTCTATAATTGCATAATTAATTATTAATATTTAATAAACACCAGACATTTTATAGTTGATATTGCTTACCACTTTTAAAATGATTAGAAGTATATAATTATAGAATAATGAGTTCATTATTGTAAATTTTATAGATTTAAAATGTTTAAACAAAACTCATACGACTGTGTTTAACAAATCCGGCTTGTAAATACCTTTTGTTTTAACAAAAAGCTTTTGTAAATATATACCTAAATGCATTAACTATGAAGACTTATATTTTTACGAACTTTTTTGTCATCAACATGATATAAATCAAATAATTTATTTTTTATTTTATACAAAAATACCGAAGAAATATCTCAGGTGATATTATATGGATTTGGTTGTTTTAAATTGCATGGGATATACAGTTGAGAGAGTGCTTTTGTATATTTATATCACGAGGTCATCCTGACTCAAGTGGATAACGACCGCAAACGTGAATCTTGCTTCTCATTCAAATACTGATCATAAGTAAAGATATTGATAACTAAACATGTTATTGGTGGACCAGAATCAAATCAATCAAAATGAATAACAAATATCACGAGTTTGAATTCCTTTATTTGTATAATTGTATCTTTAAAACGTGACTAGATGAGTTTGGCAGTTGAATACATGGAAAGGACATAAATTTGACGATTTGCTTCATAGTTCATACATATGACCCATCTATTTTTCCAATCTTTGACACGTCAAATTAAGACAATATTATTTCATGTGTGACAAAATAATAGTTTATATTTTTATTTGTATTTTTCATTTCAATCAATAAAAAAAGAATTAAACGGTTAAAATAATTTTTGATTAGTTAGAAGGTGTGTAGTGGAATTATGTTATTTAAAATTTGTGTTTTTTTTACGTTTACGACGTAACGAGTATTAGATAGAGTATTTAAAAATATTCTTCATCCATCTTAATATTATTGTCCACATTTTTTTAGATTTGTTCTAAAATAATTGTCCGTGCTTAAACATAGAAGTTAAAATTGTTTAAGTTTAATCTACCCCTAATCAAAATTATTATTTACAAAGTTAACTGAAATCATTAATTAATAGAAAAAAAGTAAAAATGTTTTTTACTAGCTTTTACAAAATTTAAAACAATGATAAATGCATTTTTTTGAATCATGTGTTTTTTATTTATTAATGAACAATAATTTTGACACATAATAATTCAAAAAATAGATTTACTTTTAAACAAAATATAGTATAGCTTTTTGCATGATCCAACACACTCCCACACCTCTCGATATATGAAGCCCTCCAATGCTTCCCCTCCCTAGGTTCACACTATTTTCCCAACACATCTCATGATACATGCCCATATATTTTATTTCTTATCATATCATAGAGTACATATTGTCACATTTATTTTCTCTTTAAAAGGGTAGATACACGTGCCCAATTAATTTTTTGGGGCAGAAAGTAATGATATTTGAATGGAATTAAAAAAACTATAGTGGTGATGTAAACTTTGGTTGTTATAGGGGTTGTTTAAATGTTTGTTTGTTGTGACATTGTTGGGAATTAAAGAGAATTAGTCATTTTATTTTGGGGTGAGATTAATTAAAAAGAAACCTCAAAGGGTTGTTTTATCAAATTAAATTTGGATTGTATTAGATTTGGGTCGTGATGATGGTTACCCAAAATTTTGCTATTATGATGAAGATAGATGATAAATGAAAATAATGTTCTAGATAAGAAAAACATGATAAGTCATTAAGTTATCAAGTTTTAAAAGTCTTAACACTCACATGGAAAATAACCAATAGAAACGTAGATGCATTAGAACTCTATATAAATAGATAGTAGAGCACGCTATCTAATTGCTTGACAATAGTAATTATCTTATTCTTAAAGGTTTTGAAGGAGAAGATACACTCTAGAAGTCTAGAACAATCACAGACGAAGGCGATTTTGAACTTTCATTTTAGGTAAGTCATTTTACAAATCATTACGTCTTCTGCTAAATAAGTCACTTTAGTAAATCATAAACTCTTGATTCATAAGTCTCCATTTTCAGTAAGAAAATTTTCAACAAATCGTCTATCTCTTGAACTTTGGTGGTAACATGTTTCCAAAATTTCGAGAGATGGAGATCGTGTACTATAAGTCGCACGTTGCGAAACAAACGTACGGTTAGCGTGTTTCTAAGCATGTCAAAAATCGAATGTTGTAGTATAATGAATGTGGTATACAAATTAGTTTTGTTTAGATGATCGTTTATATCTTTCATAAATGTTGCTATTTTTGATCATGACTCTGACCTTAACCCGAAGTGTAGAAAAATACTAAACACGCCAAATCAATCAATTAAGAGAATGCTATTTACCTATTTACTTGCACAAATAAGTCATTTTCTTACACATTTTTAGAAAAATTATAACATTCTCTCTAGTTGAAATTGGTAACCAAACACATGCCATAAAATCAAAAGTAGATAAATGATGAAATAGAAAATGTGCAATCACTAATCAGTATGTTAAATGTGGGATCACATTGTCTTGTTTTTCAATATGAGCAATAAATTAGCATGCGTGGCCGCTAAAGTTAACGCTGCCTTGCACATATTTCCTTGAGTATGGAACATACCAAATAAATCAGCATTATCTAGCATTTTTATATGATATAATATAATACTCTCTCCGTCCCATATTAAATGTCCACTTGGACTTTTCAAAGTCTTTTTTTATAAACTTTGACTTTAAATATTTTTATGTGTATTATATAATACTTGATGCAAAATATATGAATCAATTGAGTTTTAAATGTATTTTCGTTAGATATAACTTTTATCAAGTATTATATAATACAAACAAAAATATTTAAGGTCAAAGTAGAATAAAAAAGACTCCGAAAGTCAAACGTGGACATTTAATATGGGACGGAGGGAGTATCAAAGTGTTATATCATCATACTCCAAATACAAATACTAATAAAAAAATCAGTTATTATTTTCTTTATGTTCTCCAACACATTTAAACTTTACTTTTTTCATTGATTTACAAGCGTTAAAAGTAAAAAAATAAAGTTAGTTGTTAACTAACCACATATAAAGATAGCATTTTCTTATATTAAATAATAAACAAATTGGCTACGTATTGGCCTAAAGATCATTAATTAGTAATCATACAAAAAATGTGTAATCATTATGTTAAACGTAAGGTTCACTTGATTTTGAATGAGAGGATTTTACATAATATGGTACGTACGAGTATCATCTTCAATATCTGCAATCAATCTTATGCGGCGAATGCTGTATTACTTTCTTGTTTTTCACATATTGTCTTTAATGAGTATTAAAATTCTAGTATACTATACTAAATCTATATAAATTAGTTACATAATTTAAATAAGGCAATCATCTCCTTGTTAATCATATCAGGAATTTCCATTAATGAAAATGAAAATAAACAAATAAAAAGAAGAAATAAAACAAGAACTAGACCTTTCTTTGTCTCTCTCCTACCATTTAGCATCTACACCACTTTTTACAAAATTATGTGGTTCATACTCAAACTCAAATACAAATATGCCACCTTTTCCTTTACCTACAAGATACTACATATTTAAACATCAAAACACATTGAGTGTCATTGTATATCACTCTTTAACACTTTCATCATTTCATTAAACCAATATCTCTTCATATATATAAAAGTTTCATATATTATACCTTAATAAAGATCATGATCAAATATTACGTGTAATATACGCTTCTTGGGTATGTATACATTTACCATGTATGACTTGTATGTTTCTTGATGTTTTCTTGGTTGTTAAGGATTTTTATGACATGGGTGTGTTTGTAAATATGTTTTTATTGTTATATGATTATGGTTGATGGTTTTTCTTTATTTATAATATTGTGTTTGTGCAGGAGTGTGTGTAATTGAAGGAGAGAAAGATGGAGGGGAGTAATGTAGTTGATATTGAATTTGAAGGAGGTGAAAAGATGTCGAGAAATGGATCAGGTGACGAAAGAAGACAGCCTCTTCTTTCGTCGAAAAGCAGAGTTAATACGTCGTCTCAGATTGCTATTGTTGGTGCTAATGTTTGTCCCATTGAGAGTCTTGATTATGAGTAATTTTTCATTATTCCTTAATCTCATCTTGTTTATTAATTAATGTTTCATTTACGCTTTGATGGACTGGTTTCATTTCAGAAAAAAAAATATTAATTCATTTTTGTCGGGTTTGAGATGTCGTGAATTAAAAGTGTGTGCACAATAGTTTCTAGGATATGATTTGGTTCATGAAGCCAGTTTTGGACTAGTCAAATGTTACTAGTTAATTTGCGCTTAAACTGGAATCTGTGTAGATCAAAGTGCATACGAAAGTAGATTGAAAAACAAAAAAAAAAAAAAAACGTAGGATTTGTGTGGTTCAGCTGATCACGGTCGACAGCCTCATTACTACATAACAATGACCTTACTGTATGATTGACAAGGCTGTTTTGTTTACATATATTTGATTTGAGAATTTTGTATAGAAAAAGCATCACACAGTGTGAAAGTAAAGTTGTTACCTTAGTGGCTCCTACTTTTTTTGATTTTATAGGAATCTGATTGTGGCACTTGTACGAGGTTTAATTAGTTTGTTTAAGTGATCTTGTTTCTTTACTATAATATGAATATAAAAAACTTTACCAAAATATATTAAAAACTGACTACAATAAGTAGTTTTTTTGTCTTTTTGTTCACTGATTTTTTTAGACATTTTTAGAAGAAAAAAAATCAGCATATCAATCATGTTTGTCACTGTCACAAATTCTTTCTTCTTTTATAATGAGACATTGATCTTTATTTACAGAATTTGTGAACCATGTGATTAAAATTAGTAATTACAATACGTTATGATATTTTGACGTCTGTCTACTGATGTGAGGGGGCTTAATTTTACTCCTAGATGATATTGAAGTAATCAATTTTCTGCAACTTTGTGTCGCCCGTTCAGTATCTATTTAAAAGTGGCTTTAATTCAGAAAATCTAGTGAAGCTATTGGACTTGAGACCGCTTTTTATCAGAGATTCCTTTTGCGTCTTTATGGCACCATTCTACCATATAGAAATATGTACTGCAACATGAGGACTGCTTACGCATGTTGATTCGTTACTAATGATAGATGCAATCATGTATACTTCTATATATACTGCTTTTATTTAATCATTAACTTTTTGCAGGATTATTGAAAACGATCTTTTTAAGCAAGACTGGAGGTCGAGGAAGAAGGTGCAGATATTTCAGTATATTTTCTTGAAGTGGGCACTAGCGCTACTTATAGGATTAGCTACAGGGCTTGTTGGCTTTTTTAATAACCTTGCAGTGGAGAATATTGCTGGTTTCAAGTTTCTTCTCACTAGCAAATTTATGCTTAAGGATAAGTAAGCCAAATTTATATTCTTTTAAAACCCACCGAAAACTTTGGAACAACCATGAACGATGCTTGTTTTGGTGCAGCTATATTATGGCATTTTTTACATTTGCTGGTATCAATCTGGTTCTTGCGACTTGTGCTGGAGCGCTTTGTGCTTATATTGCCCCTGCAGCTGCGGGGTCTGGTATACCTGAAGTTAAAGCTTATCTCAATGGAATCGATGCACATTCTATTCTAGCTCCAAGCACACTCTTTGTAAAGGTACGCATTATGTAATATTGTTAGCCTTTTTATTAATTAAAGAAGTCATACATTAAATGTTATGATGATGAAATGTGATAGATACTTGGATCGATACTTGGTGTTGCTGCTGGATTTGTAGTGGGGAAAGAAGGACCGATGGTTCACACGGGGGCTTGCATAGCCAATTTACTTGGTCAAGGAGGCTCTAAAAAGTACCATTTGACATGGAAGTGGCTTAGATTCTTTAAAAATGATAGGGACCGAAGGGATCTAATCACCTGTGGAGCTGCTGCTGGTGTTGCAGCCGCCTTCCGTGCCCCAGTTGGTGGAGTCCTCTTTGCTCTTGAAGAAGTAGCCTCATGGTCTCTATCTTTCTCCATATATTTTCTCATAAATGATTTTATGACAACACTGAGATTAGTAAAGTAAACGTATTACCAATGATACCTTTATCAAGAGGTGTCAAAATGGGAGGGTTAAGTAATGCGTCGATACGCGTTTGGTGACATGAGTTAATTACAAGATTTTACTTCAACATAAGATAAGCAATGCACTCTCTATGATCACAAAACTATATATTTGCAATAATAATCTGAATTTTTTAATAGAACTATTTTTGTAGTTGTCTGCATTATTAGTTGAGTTTGGCCAAGTCAACCAGTGTAACGCATCCCCCTTATAGCTTTTTTTCAAAAGAAAACCCGTTGAAGTAAAAGACTACCCAAATCTACCCATTTTAGTAAATGGATCAAAATTGCCACATGTACCTTTATTTAATTAAAATGAATTAATGTTATAGAACATTCAAAATTTTGTAGGTGGCGGAGTGCTCTTCTATGGAGAACCTTTTTCACCACTGCTGTCGTAGCTGTGGTATTGAGATCTCTTATAGAATTTTGTAGAAGCGGAAACTGTGGACTATTTGGAGAAGGGGGTCTTATCATGTTTGATATCAATAGCACCATACCAGATTATAACATGGTAGATCTTTTGGCCGTTACATTAATAGGAGTTGTTGGAGGAATTTTTGGAAGTTTATATAATTATCTCGTGGATAAGGTCCTTCGTACCTATAGCCGTGTCAATGAGTAAGCAGTTCTTACTTTTCATCTCTTTAAGCTAGCTAGTGCATTTGCAATATTCCAATTCTGATAAATTCATCAAAGAATCAAATCTATTTTTCAAACCATCTCTATTTTTCACAAAAACAGTTATTTTTTGTCATGTAGCTACTAGTTATATATAATCAGAGCAAGTGCAACTTATTAAAGTTGATTTCTACCGAGAAAGCCCAATATCAAAATGTTAAAACTTTAATCAGTAATCCAAACACAATTTTCTTCAGCTTGTGTTATCTGATATAACATAGCTACTTATCAAATGCACATCCAAACACCCCTATTGATCAACCAAATAGTTGCCTTCTGCTTACTTTGTTTATTTTTGCAGGAAAGGTCCTAATTATAGGGTGATTTTGGTCATTATCATTTCACTCCTAACCTCTTGTTGTGCTTTTGGTATTCCGTGGTTCACAACGTGTGTCCCATGCCCTATTGGTTTGGACGCAGATCAATGCTCTACAGTAGACCGTTCCGGGAACTACAAACGATTCCATTGTCCACCTAATCACTATAATGATCTTGCTTCTCTTATTCTCAACACTAACGATGATGCCATTCGAAGCTTATATAGTTCCGTTAATGAAAATGAATTCCGAACGAGTACCCTTCTTGTTTTCTTTTTAGCCATGTTTACCCTTGGTGTCATAACATATGGTATTGCAATTCCTTCTGGACTTTTTATTCCTGTTATTCTTGCTGGTGCGTCCTATGGTCGCCTTGTTGGCACTCTACTCACTTCGGTATCAAATCTTGATGTGGGTCTCTTTGCTCTTCTTGGAGCCGCTTCTTTCCTAGGTGGCACTATGAGAATGACTGTTTCCCTTTGTATCATACTTCTTGAACTCACGAATAATCTTTTAATGCTTCCATTAATGATGCTCGTTCTCCTTATTTCTAAATCGGTTGCTGATAATTTCAACAAGGGTGTTTATGACCAAATTGTAAGAATGAAAGGGCTACCTTTCCTTGAACCACATGCTGAACCATATATGAGACAGTTGGTTGCAGGTGATGTTGTGTCTGGACCGTTGATTTCGTTTTCTGGTGTTGAAAAAGTTAGTAACATCATACATTCATTAAGGTTGACTTCACATAATGGTTTTCCTGTTGTTGACGAGCCACCTTTCATAGAAGCACCGGAACTCTGTGGGGTCGTTTTGAGGTCTCATTTAATTACTTTACTTAAAGGGAAGATTTTTACTAAAGATAAACGTTTGACTGGGAACGAAACATTAAGAAGGTTCACTGCAACTGATTTTGCTAAAGCGGGTTTAGGAAAGGGACCTAAATTGGAAGATTTGGATATTTTACCGACAGAGATGGATATGTATGTTGACTTACATCCTATTACTAATACATCACCATACACTGTTGTGGAGACAATGTCTCTTGCAAAAGCTGCTGTGGCTTTCAGGGAGCTCGGGCTTAGGCACTTGTGTGTGGTGCCAAAGACTCCTGGCGTAAGTTCATTCTCTCTTGCGATAATGTTGTGTTATCAAGTTCAATAGATGCGTAAAAATTGATGGGTCGGTGGGCTGGGTTACCGGTAATAGGGATTTTTTTGTCATGTGACGAACAGATTTAATACAGTATATTTACAGGTTGTTTGGTGCTTATCTACTTACCTGCCTGGATAAAACTGCTTTTCCTTAATCACTCTAATATAAGCACTTAAAGTGAGCGGATATTATTTGTGCGATAACGAGTTTATATTGAACAATCTCATACAAACGTGTGTTAGATATGATCACAGAAGTTATATTGTTTGAATAGGATTTATTAGATATTTAGGAGGTCTAAGCATTAAAATACACTCTGGGTTACTGCTGGCATGTTAACCTAGATCAACCTATTGTTTTTTTAACTACTTTTCTCTATTTAAACCATTTGCATCGTTTACATAAACATAATCGGAATGACACATTCATCGTCAAAAGTGAGTCATGAAATATATATGATGCTTGATAACAGTAGTCTCCTTTTATTTGACACTCGGTTTCTCTAATGTGTTTTTATTTATTTATTTATTTATTATTAATTGTTATTTTTTTGCAGAGGCCACCAATCGTTGGTATTTTGACGCGTCACGACTTCATGTCTGAGCACATTTTGGGATTGTACCCGGGCATTGACGAACATAAATAGATGGAGAAGGCGGCAACATACCATGACTACACAGATGCTTTAGGTATTAGCAGTATTTATATGTGATCTCACTGACCTGATGCTATTATTGATTGTGAAATGCAATCAACATTCATGATTTATTTTCTATGTTTAGTTTCAATGTTTTTGGTAGAAATGTACAAGGGAATAATAGAAAATGTAGGAAGAATAATAAAAGAAACAATTATTTATTGATGTTGTTATGGCCACCAGATAACTTATATGTCAGTCAAGTTTAAGCTTCTATGCAAAGAACAAGTGATTTGTCTGATTTTAAAGATACAGATCGAAGTGTACTCGTTATCTCGAGCTTGAACTATGCTGCAAACATCATAGAAACCGTTAAGTGAACTAATGATTTGAACATAGCAAAAAGAAATCATCGACTATGCTGCAAAATTTGAAAGTGCGATACTTGGAGGTTAGTTACGCAAAATGAACATACCGACACTATAATTATGTTTTGTAAAGTTTATTTGGTATAAAAATCATGACTTATGATTATGTCATCCTCAATAGCCAAACAACTTAGATAAATTATGATCAAGTGTGTACCCCATTGTAAATAATTATAAATTTATAATGCAACTTAACAATATGTTGAGATTATCGACCGTTAGTTCTAGTTTATGGTTTGGGATACCGGGAGATTGCAACGTGTTAAGAAATTCAGGTGCACACAGTATCTGCATTTCCTCCAAGTTGTTTGCAGTTGCACATTGTTTAGGCGCTCAGAAGTTCATACATACATTCTGACATAATATAATCATATAAGAAACATGACATTTAGTTATATCTACGGCGTCACTTGTTGGACACATGATGCATCATCGCCCTTTCAGGTATTCATTGATATTTTGGAAGACCTTGATACATAATTGCTACAATAACGCCGATAGTCATTAATTAGTAATAGTCATCGGGAACGGTTATATATCACAGTAGCCTCATTCTCCTGAGCAAGAGCAAGTGCTGTTGTAGGAAGCATATATACCATCCCATGTCCATATCCGTTAATTATAAGTCATCTTCTATTCGTGCATGTGAGACTAATTGTTGGGTCATGAATCCTCTTGTTAATAACCAAAACAAAACAAAACAAAACCGAACCTAACCTTATACTAATCCCATATGGGCGAACGACTATTACAACGTACAGAATAAACGAATGATTTCTTTGTGTACACAGAATACCGGTAGCTAGAATTAAAGACGCCACCTGCCCTAAAACACAAACACCTTACTAGTTTAAGAGTTATTATGTTACTTGTATACAAATGACTAATGATATATTGTTAAAATTATAGATCTGATCTCAAAAACCAACCACAACACAATCAAATCACCCAGCCAACCACCCCTTGGTGAATTCTTTTATTAACTGAATATACAAAACCACTTAAGGGTGGCCTAGTGGTAAAAAGGTTTGTGGCTATCACTCTAAAATGTGTGAGGTCTCAAGTTCAATTCCTGCTAGGTGCAAACAACTTTAAGTGGCCACGCCAACCTCCTGAAAAGAGAGGGCTTTACCTGGTTTGAGTCTGTGTGGCGGTGGGTTCAAACCCCGTGGATTAGTCGGCCAAAAGGTCGGAAATCACGGTTACCAAAAAAAAAAAAAAAAAACTGAATATACAAGAAGATGAGTCCACAAAACGTGTGCTCACCAAACGAATACAAAAGAAAAGAATAGTTCCCTTTAGAAGGATCCTATCCACCACACTACAATATTAAAGATACAAAATAGCCTCACTACAACTCTCAATAACAACCTATCAACACTATAACCTGATCAAGAAGATCAAACTATCAATACCAGACTTAAGACTACTTTGAGAGAGATATGAGAATATGAGTGAGAAAGATACGACTTCATATGGCTGCTAGGGTTAGGCTTTAGCTTATATAGAAGCTAGTTACACTTTAACCCTTGTAGAATATAAAACCTACTAGCTATCAAGAACTAAACATACAAACATTAGTAAAACTTGGCATAACAAGTCCCTAGACTTATTATCCAAACATGAGCTTGCATATCACAACATATTTCAACACCCCCTCTCAAGCTCATGGCTTGAACATATCCACCAAACCAAGCTTATCACAAAACTGCTTGTGTTGAGAAACACTCAAACCTTTTGCAAATATATCTGCAACATTGTTAGCAGAGGCAACTTTCAAGGTTTTAATAACCCCTGAAGCAGGGCCGTCTCGTGAATTTCGGTGGCCCTGTGCTATGACAAAACGGAAGCCCCACTAAATACCAAAAGTAAAAATATAAATAAATATATCCATTAATAATACGTAAAAAGTATTACTAAGATTCCAAAAGAATTAAAACAACGATACTAAAAGAAACAATTAACTAAGTTACAAGGATCAAAATTAACTATTTAAATAGTGCGATTCTTCTAGCATTCTTAGAAGCAAAGTTGTTGATTAGATCATCATAGGTAACACTCTCTAACGTGTCATTCTCAATAGCTATCAATGCTAATCCATTTAGCCTTTCTTGTGACATTGTTGACCGCAAGTATGACTTTAACAATTTCAGTTTTGAGAAGCTTCTTTCTGCAGATGCCACTGTTACTGGAATAGTCAGCAATACTCTATATGCAATTATTGCATTGGGATAACAATCATCTTGTTTCAAAAAATTTAAGACATCAACAGGCTTCATATTCTCGATTGGCAAGTAACTATTAAGCGACCTTAACTCCACATAAAGTTCATTTGCATTAATATCAGATCGATCACCACTCTTGAGTGCGGCTTCAAGACGACTACAACACGATTTAAGACGGTCGTCATCGTAGAACTTCAACTTGTCACAGGTAAATAAGAAACCAAACATATTCTCATACTCTTGATATTGTTCGAATCTTGTTGTAAGAGAAGCAATTGCCTGATCAACAATGTACAAGAAATAATTTACCTTAAATGATTCCTCGGCAGATAAAATAACATCTTCTTCAACAGAATCCTCATCAAATTGTCTTTTTCTACGAATAACGCGCTTCCGAATGAACAATGGATTGATATCCATTTCGATGGCAATTTGCTTAGCAACATCAACCGCATTAGAAAACCCGGTAACTCGAAACTCCTTGAAGAAAGATATTAAATCTTGCACTTCTGTCATAGCAACATTGATTAGCATATCATCAGATTGTAACTTTTTGCTCACTAGATTTACCCTGTTTAAGATCTCAAACCAAATTACTATTGCTGCTATAAACTCAAAATCACCAAGCTCATTTGTTGCTAGAGATTTTGCTTGGCTTTGGATCACAAAATCGTTATCTTTCTCTGAAACTTGAATTAAAGCTTCTCGTATGTCCGAAAGTTGAAATTTGATAGCTTTGACACTCTCAACACGACTCTCACAACGAGTCGTAGACAGTGACTTAGGAGTCAACCCTTTCACATTATCTTTCAGAATTTGCCACCTCTTAGAAGAACTAGCAAATATTGTGTAAATGCGTTGAATGATTGCAAAAAAATCTTAAGCTTTGGTACAAGTGTTAGCCATGTCACATAATGTAAGATTAAGGCTATGAAAACCACATGGAATATAAAATGCTCTTGGATTTATATCGATAAATCTCTTTTGTACTCCACGATGTTTCCCTTTCATATTTGATCCATTATCATAGCCTTGACCACGCACATCATCAATATCAAGATCAAGAGCCTTCAATTCAGCTTGTGTAACATCAAATAATCCTTGACCAGTAGTATCATCA
The DNA here is from genome assembly GCA_014162995.1 of Artemisia annua. Taxonomy (NCBI): domain Eukaryota; kingdom Viridiplantae; phylum Streptophyta; class Magnoliopsida; order Asterales; family Asteraceae; genus Artemisia; species Artemisia annua. The sequence goes on along the minus strand of LBNU01027223.1, from coordinate 56,108 downwards.
ACATTAAGAAACCCTAAAAAGGATTCCTTAACACTAACACACGTAGAGGAGACATTCACATATACATTTGTTCTTGGTGACTGGTATCAGGAGTACAATCAAGTATCACAGAGAAATATTTTGCTTGCTTTATTTTCTTAATAATTTCCGACCTAATTTCACGCGCAAGTAACTGTATCAAGTCATTTTGGATGTTGTGACCTAGATAATGAACTTGAATCTCTTCACTCGTGATGCGCCGCACATGCTCCTTAATAAACGGGTCAAACACTTCTAACATTTCAATCAAACCCAAAAAATTGCCATTGTTTTTTTGATACAACCTCTCATTTGAACCACGAAATGCCAAATTATGTTTGGCAAGAAATTTCACAATGCTTATAATTCTAAAGATAACATTTTTCCAATGATCTCTCTCCTTCTCAAATTGCTTTTGCTCCACTTTATCAATTGTTTCATTCTTTTTCAACCTTCGACGCATCTCAAACCATTTACCAATATTATTTACATGTTCTAAGCTAACTTCATGTTCTTTTAGTCTATGACCTAGATGTTGCAAGTCTCCAAAACCCTCATTCGCAAGTTGTCCTTTTCCAATCCCTTTTTTATGTATTTTACAACAAAAACAAAAAACTTTGTCATGCTTTTTAGAATACACCGACCATTCTCTATCACACTTCTCATTATTTGGTAAAACTCTAGTATAAAAAGCATCTGAAAATCGTCTTGAATTTTTATCTTTAGGACCTTTTTCAGTAGACTTATCTCTTTTAGGACCCTCCGTCACTAAAACATTAATCATGTCAGATGTAAGACTTTCCCAGTTTTTTGGATCAAATATATCAACATTATCAACATTAACACTAGTATCCCGATCCTCAACCTGGTCATCATGATCATTAGCAACAACATCATCAACTTCATCAACATCATTAATATTATCAGCCTCCATATTGTCAACATTGACATCGTCGGCACTCTCATCATTACTACTATAACTATCGCTATCGTTAATGTCAACATTTAGATTCTCACTTGTAACATCAGACTTTATTTTTACGTATCTATGCATAGACCAAAATTCTTTTTTATTTGCCTCTTCAATTTTTCTTTTCTTTAAACGCTTTGAATGTCCGGACACGTGTTGTCTCAATTTAGGTGGCATGATTCTAAAACACATTGAAACAATAACAACAAATATTTCATTAATACGACGGTGCTACCTTATTTTACGGACTAAATAATACTGAAACATAACATCTAATATAGCATACTTATTGTTAGATCAAAAGAAGTAAATAACTAATCTAACTAATAAGTAACTAAACGCTTAACAATTAGAGCTTAGAACATAAAACGTTAAATCATAAACATTAAAAAGCAAAAAATTTAATAATAAGTCAAAACAATAGTTTAAAACATTACCTGATCGAGTGATGGTGAAACTTTGGAAATTTACGATCAAAGGCTTGTGATCGATTATTAAAAGAAAAGAATAAAAGAATGCTGCAACTCTCCGATTCTCCAAACTGTGTTGTGAAGTTTTTTTTTCTTTATTATTTATTAACCTAACGACTTATATTTGTGTATTATTATTATATTGGGCTTTAAATGGCTAGGCCCCATAAAAATGGAATAAAAACGAAAGTCAAATACTGAGTCAATATAAAAAGCATTGAATTGGTGGCTCTTTCTCAAAATTTCCAAATTATAATACTGTATACATATATAATATACATATATATATATAACAAACTTTTGCAAAATTTGGTGGCTCTTGCTCTTGTGTGGCCCTGTGCAAATGCACATGCGCACTCCCTCTCAGCCGGCCTTGCCCTTAAGCTACCTTCTCTCTAACCAAATGCAAATCAATTTCAAAGTGTTTAGTTTTCTCATGAAATAATGGGTTAGCACCTATCTGAATAGCAGAACTGCTATCACAAAATAAAATTGCAGGCAACAAGTCATCAATTCCAAGGTCCTTAAACACTTTTATAAACCAAATAAGCTCACAAGTAGTAGATGCAAGACACCTATACTCAGATTCAGCTGAGGACCTAGAAATAGTGGCTTGTTTCTTACTTTTCCAAGAAATCAGGTTATTGCCAAAGTAAACACAAAAACCAGACACTGATTTCCTAGAAATAGGACATTTAGCCCAATCTGCATCTGAGTAAGCATACAGATTAAGCTTTTTACCATACTCAAAATGAATACCTGTACCAGGAGCATGTTTTAAGTATCTGAAAACTCTAAGTGCATCAGTGAAATGTGAGTTAAGAGGAGCATGCATATGCTGACTTAAACAATGAACTGCATAAGAGATGTCAGGTCTAGTAATAGATAAGTAAATAAGTTTTCCAACCAATTTTTGATACTCAGTCATGTTAGATAAGAATTTATCATTCTCAGTCTCAACATGACTCAAAACCACATTCTGATGCAAAAGAGTAGCATCAGGCTTACAAGCCAACAAACCATACTCTTGTAATAAGTCCAAGCAATATTTTTTTTGAGAAAGACAAAGACCAGTACCACTATTTAAAACTTCAATTCCCAAAAAATATTTGAGTGGACCAAGATCCTTGATCATAAACTTTGAGTTTAGAAAACTTTTAAATTTCTCAATTTCATCAACATTGTTATCAGCGATGACAAGGTCATCAACATAAACCAATAATGCCAAGAAAATTCCATCAGTATCTTTAGTGTATAATGAATAGTCATTAAGACTTTGTTTAAAACCATTTTCCATTAAAGCAGTGGTAAGTTTTTCATTCCACTACCTTGGAGCTTGTTTTAACCCATACAAAGACTTATTCAACTTACACACCCTAGTTTCATTCTTGTCATAATAACCAGGAGGCAATTGCATATATACATCTTCATACAAATCACCATATAAGAAGGCATTATTAACATCCAGTTGAAATAAAGGCCACTTATTATAAACAGATAAGGCAATAAGACACCTAACAGTAACCATTTTGACAACAGGACTAAATGTCTCCTCATAATCAATTCCTTCTCTCTGGTTAAAACCTTTAGCCACAAGCCTAGCTTTGTATCTATCAACCTCACCAGAAGACTTAAATTTAAGTTTCCAAATCCACTTACACCCAATGGCAAACCTGCCATCAGGCAACTCACACAACTCATAAGTATTGTTCCTATGTAAAGCTTCCATTTCAGAATTCATAGCTTCTTTCCACATAGGGTTTTGAACAGCCTCAGAAAGAGACTTAGGTTCACAAGACTTATTAAGAGTGGTAGAGAAACACATATTAACCCTAGACAGATTAGAATATGAAACATATTTTTCAAGACCATACTTCACATTACTACCAACAACAAAGTCATTAAACCTAACAGGTTGACTTCTATTTCTACTAGACCTCCTAACACTTGGTGGTGCTTCCATTTGAACATTTTTATCCTCACCATTAAAACCATTTTGATTAGTGCCCTCTAAGGTGATAGTATCCTCTATTTGGGTTGTTGTGGTTGTACCTCCTTCATTGACTGTATTAACACAATCATCTAGAGGTACTATCCCACTACCTTCCACATTAGAAGGGTCCCCCTCTTCATCATTGGGACATTCAGACCCATGGATGTCAAAAAAGTTTAAGTTGTTTACTCTACTCTCATCAAAGTTTGGTTCTGAGATATTAAAAACATTATCAGATTTATCAAAGCCATTTGAAGATTCATTAAAAGTATGTAAAGACTTCATTTAGAAAGGAAACACAGTTTCATAAAATCTAACATCTCTTGAGTAAAACACAGACTTACTTTCCAAACCATACAGTTTTTTTAACACTAGAAAAACCAATTAAGACACACTTTTCAGATTTTGAACCAAACTTATTGTTAGGTCACCATATTGTAAACACAAGTATAGATTTGGTAGAAATGAGATCAGAAATAGAGTTTGGTTGATTAGATCAAATATGAAGAATAAAAGTGCAAGAGTTTCACTATATTATTGAAATAACCAACAAGAGAATGGGATACATAGATGTCCTATTTATAGGATGGGAGCTAGGGCAACATGCCTACTCCATCCCTTCTCTTTAACGTTTGGGCTTTAGGCCCGTTGGACGAGTATTGGACTCATCCTTAATAGTTACATATTTAATCAACTTAGCAACCTATTACAAATATTGAAATAACCGAGACTTGACTAAAATGTAGAAAAACTTAGGTTCTAACACTTATCATGTGAAGTCAAAATAGTAGAATAACATAGACATCCAAAGGATCTGGTGTGAGAGAGACTAGGATCCTTACCATAAACTAGAAAATAAGGGGAAGCACCAGACAAGACAGAGGAGGGAAGCATGTTAATTAAATACACAACAGTTAAAACACATTCAGGCCACATATTCAAGGAAATCCCCCCTGAAACATAAGACTCCTAGCAACATTAATCAGGTGTCTATGTTTCCTCTCAGCAATCCCATTTTGCTGAGGAGTATAGGCACAAGAAGTTTGCTGAATCATCCCTAATTCAGAAAAAAGTGTAGACAATTGATTGTTGACAAACTCTGTTCCATTATCAGATCTTATGATCTTAACCTTTTTATTAAACTGTGTAAAGATAAGTTTTATAAGACTTGTAATATGTTCACAAACTTCAGTCTTTGATTTTAGTAAATACACTCAAACTGCTCTACTAAAATCATCAACCAAAGTTAAAAAATATTTAAAACCTTCTTTACTAGTTACCCTATAAGGACCCCAAACATCACAATGAATAAGATCCCCAACAGATTCAGTTTTATGTTCACTTAATGGAAAAGGTTCTCTAGTTTGTTTAGCCTTGTGACACACATCACAAGGTGAAAGATGATCCACCTTTTTAAAACCAATTTTATCACCCAAAGTAGACAAGACTTGGTCAGCAGGGTGACCAAGCCTTTGGTGCCATAACTCATTAGAAACATGACAAACAAACACAAAAGTATACATAGCAAGATTAGACTCACCACAAACAGTTTCATCAAACAAATAGAGTCCACCAGACTCACTACCAGTCCCCAGAATTTTGCCCAGATTCAAATCCTGAATATAACATTTGTGCTCATCAAAACCAACAAAGAACTTACTATCCTTAATCATCTTATTAACAGACAACAAACTCACATTATACTCAGGAACAACAAGAACATCAAATAAAACCACACCAGAAGTAAGTCTAAGACTACTAATAGCAGAAATTTTAGCAACAGTACCATTGGGATGACCAACAGTTAACACAAGACTAGAAATATTAACAACATTAAACATATTCTTAATGGAATCAGTTATATGCTGATTTGCACCAAAGTCAATAACCCAACCTAAAGTAACATTATAGCTCACAGAACTAGACTTATCACAAAAAAAAACTTCTCAAAATGTAGATTAAACATCACATTCACTAGTACAAAAATGGCCTATCGTCACACATGGTCGATTTTGAACGGTCACACGGTAACATTTTTACGTGACTAATGTACCAGAATAAAATAAACAGCCACACTCGATCCGACTTGTGTGGCCATTTCGGAAGATATATGTCACACATTTGTGTATATATGTGACTAGAGGGTAACTGGTAAATATTTTTCGATCATTTAGTCACGTTTTATTTGGGACATGTGACCGATACAAATCAGCTTTAAACATTAGTCACACTACAGATATACATATGTGTNCAACAAAGAACTTACTATCCTTAATCATCTTATTAACAGACAACAAACTCACATTATACTCAGGAACAACAAGAACACCAAATAAAACCACACCAGAAGTAAGTCTAAGACTACTAATAGCAGAAATTTTAGCAACAGTACCATTGGGATGACCAACAGTTAACACAAGACTAGAAATATTAACAACATTAAACATATTCTTAATGAAATCAGTCATATGCTGATTTGCACCAAAGTCAATAACCCAACCTTAAGTAACATTATAGCTCACAGAACTAGACTTATCACAAAAAAAAACTTCTCAAAATGCAGATTAAACATCACATTCACTAGTACAAAAATGGCCTATCGTCACACATGGTCGATTTTGAACGGTCACACGGTAACATTTTTACGTGACTAATATACCAGAATAAAATAAACAGCCACACTCGATCCGACTTGTGTGACCATTTCGGAAGATATATGTCACACATTTGTGTATATATGTGACTAGAGGGTAACTGGTAAATATTTTTCGATCATTTAGTCACGTTTTATTTGGGACATGTGACCGATACAAATCAGCTTTAAACATTAGTCACACTACAAATATACATATGTGTCAAATATATGTCACACAATTGAAGAGTGTGACCAAAATAGATATATGGTTACATGAAGTAATTGTGTATGTGGCTAAATTATACAATCAAGTTTGTCACACATTATTTAAACGTGACTGCTATTTCATGTGTTAAATTTATATGTAATATTTTCCATGTCCCTTTATCCCAAAATTAAATTTCACCTCAGCTTTTCACAAGCCCCGCCTAAATTTTTCCTCAAAATCAATTTTTCCCCCAAAATCAAATTGCCCTCCTTCCCAAATATTTCATTAACCCGCCCTCTTTTTCAATACTCCATCCCAAATATCATTTACACTAAACCTAGATATGTTATTCTTCTATCTCCTCAACACTCTCCTCACCACCGCCACCGCTCGCACCACTGCCACCGCTCGCACCAAGACCACCGCTCGCACCACCACCACACTCGCACCATTTGTGTACTACTACTACTGTTTCTGTTAGTCCTACCTTTGATCATGATCGTATGTGGTTGAATGGCAAGGTATTAATCTTTAATGTTGTTGTATCTTGTTTTGTTGTTATGTTCTAAGATTTAAGGTTTTGCTGTTGGATTGTTTGGATCGAAATTCGGGTGTTTCGGAGAAAACTATGTAGTTTAAGAAAATTACTGATTTGGTTAAGCGGTGTTTGGGATTTGCTTGTTTATGCCTCTGCTTATATATAAGCACTTCAGGGTAATAGTGTTTGGATTTAGATTAGTTTGTAAAAAAAATGCGACAAGACCAAAGAGGGTTTTTTTATTATTATTAAATCTTTTATGTCGAATCTTGTATGAGGGAAGTTGTTGGTCTGAGATTTCAGATCTGGTGTAGTTATGTGATCTTAGTTCAGATTTATGTTTGTAAAAGTTTATGTAGGAATTTATAGACCAACTTTTTATTCTGATTAAAAGAGCTTTTTTCTTATTTTTTTGGTGGTTGGTGTAGGAAATATCTGTTCAAGGAGGTAGATTTCAAAGTTGTTTGAGAGAGATTCGTGCTCGTGCCCAAGATGTAGAGGACAAGAAGAAAGGTATCAAGATTAAGAAAGAAGATTGGCAAAAACTTCATCTGCATATTGCTTCGTATAATAATTGGGTAGGTATACTTTCTTCTTTAAGATGCAAGTTTGACATTGATTTTCAATTGAGTGGCATTATTAAAAAAGATGTGTATTTGCTGTTTCATAGGGGTATCGACATGTATTAGCTACTGATGAATGGCTTCGAGTTAATGGAACCAACAGCATATATGCACTTGGCGATTGTGCTACAATAAACCAACGCAAAGTCATGGTACATCTATTTTTTTACCTTGGACATTATACCATAGCATCATAAGAGGGATTGTTTAAAACTCAATTCTACAAACAAACACTGCCCTTTTTTTTAACACTATGCTCACTTTTTTGCTCAAATTTGAATTCTTGACAGGAGGATATTTCGTCTATATTAAAAAAGGCTAACAAGGACAACTCTTGAACACTTACTACTAAAGAATTTCAAGAAGCACTCAATGACATCTGTGACAGGTATCCTCAAGTGCAACTTCATTTGAAGAACAAGAAAATGAGCAGTCTTGTTGACAAGTATACACATAGACTAATATATCTTCTGTCTTTGCTTTGAACAGTAATCAAGTGAGTTGGCGTACAAGGTCACTGGTGGTGTCAGACTGGATATAAGAGGGTAGAGCTATTGGAGACTATCGCAAAATATAATTTCTGTGTGCGAATGCTCGATATAAGAGGTGAAGATTTAGTTCTGAAGATGTTCAATATATTTTCCAGTGTTATAAGTTATGTTACTTATGCTTGTTCTTTTCTGTAATCTCTTAAAGGACAGAAAGGTAACTTGCTACCATCTTACTTAAATGCTCTTTTTTCACCATCATCTTTGTCAACTTAAATGGTACCCCGCTCATTTGCAAGTGGTCCAAATCCCATTCCCTTGTTATCATATAAGACATTAAACGGATCTAGTGATACAATTAGTAAACAGGATGTTTTTATATCCTTAATTGGTTTTAGAGTGGAACTCCATGTGGGCTCGGTAGCAATCCTAACACTATATTAAGAGAGTACAAATACATATCTCAACTCTTAACCGTAAGTCAGAGCATAGATGCTGAACATCTTAATCCAGTGTAGTGCGTGCTTACTAGAATAGTAGTAGTTATTTGCTCTTAATTTTCAGTTATTATATATGACGGCAAGACTCATTTTTGTTTTTTCATGTTTTCTCTAAGTATTCACAACTCTTTTTCAGGATGCATCTTCCGCTTCTTTTCAGCTTGCTGTTTCTGTTATCGACCATTGCAGTCAGGCACTCCAACCATTAGTTTGTCGTTTTCTCAACTGTTGTATCTTGGACCGAGACAGTGTAAACAGTGAACTCAAAGAATCATATCATTATATTATATACGAAATCTTCCAATGTGCTCCACAAATGCTTATTGCTGTTGTACCAAACTTAACTCAGAGAACTATTGGTCCGTCTTTCTCTTTTCGCGAGTTCAATGTTTTGTACAGTATATTTGTTACACAGTATATACAGTTACCGAGTCTGAGTTAATCAACTTATTGAGCTAAAAAATTCAGAACAACAATTTCTTTGGAATTCTTATTTGAGTTTACTTTCTGTAACTTACAGACTGATCAGGTTGATGCTCGGATAACAGCTGTAAAGTTTGTTGGAAAACTTTTCTCAATTCCAGGACATCATGTTGCTCAAGAGTATCATCATCTCTTCATAGAATTTCTAAATAGATTCACTGATAAATCTGCTTCTGTTAGACTTAACGCCGTAGTATGTGCTAGATCTTTCTACTTAATCAATCCATTAGGGGAAGAATCCACTGCTGTTCTGAGCAAGTTAATGTCATATCATCATTTCTCACATTTTATGTTATTTACTTATTTTTTTATTCTATTAATGCTATGAGTGAGCAGGTGAACTTGAAGTCCGATTATTAGACTTTGATGATAAAGTGAGAACACAAGCGGTAGCAGTTATATGTGATCTTGCAAAGTCTAATATTAGACCTTTGCCATCCGAAATGATAACTCAAGCTGCTAAAAGACTACGCGATAAAAAGGTGGATTTACAAGCTCAGGATCGTGCTCTAGAATTGGGCAGAAGAAAGAAGTTCAAGTGTTCGGTTTCTGCACTGAGGTTCTTATCATTTGATTGCTGCATTTGATTGGAAGCATCTTAAATGAATCATATGGTAACATGTATTTTTCTAATCGACTGTGTTGGGAATTATGCTAAGTGAGAATTCTGCTGATGGATTCTGCTGAAGAGCTGGAATCTGCTGAAGATAAGTTTCTGCGGAAGAATAGTTTCTGCGTATTGCGTTTCTGCGGATATAGATAAACCGCGTATTTTGTAATTTAGTTAGCATATGCATGAGTTTTATTAGGAGAAGATAATGCATATTTTTTATAGTTTATAGAATATACGTTTCTTGTGAAACGGTTTAGGGTTAGGGTTCCTTGTCTATAAAAGGAACATATTATTATATTTTATGTACGAGTTTGAAAAACAAGTTTTAGTTTTTATAAAAGATCCATAGAGGATCAAAGAGTTCTTAGTAATCTGTGTTCTTACTTGTGTTTGTTTCCGCTTTGGAATACAAGTATTGGAGACTTTCTATTAGTGTGTTTGTGATTACATAAACATTGCTAACGATTCACGAGTGCTCAAAGATCTATCAAGGTCTAAGTTTCAACAAGTGGTATCAGAGCCTCGGGTGAGTCTCTGTGATACTAAGAACATCACCTTTTTACACACTCATAACCAAAACAACCAACCATCATGCCTGGATCTGACAATGAGACAGAAGTTACACACATTCAAAACACCACATCCTTACAACAACTCAATCTCACAAACAGTAATGCAAAATTCCCTTACCTCAAGAAAGAAGAATATGAACTTTGGGCTATGAAGATGCAGAACTGGATCACCAATATTGACTACAATCTTTGGAAGGTGGTCCTTAAAGGTATTAGCCCGAAGAGGACTGGAACTGATCAAGAAGGAAGGATGTACCATCTTGATCCTACAATTGCTGAAGAGATTCTAGTTGTGCAGAGGGAAAGTAAAGTCAGAACTATTCTCCTTCAGGCTATACCAGAGGATCACTTGGGTGACCTTCACTTCATGACTGATGCAAAGGATATCTGGATGGCCATAAAAGCTAGGTTTGGTGGGAATGAGGAGTCCAGAAGGATGAGGAAATCAATGCTCAAACAGCAGTTTCAAGAGTTTCAGATCACAGAGGAAGAAGGTATCCACAAGGGATATGACAAGTTCCACAAGATCGTGAGTCAACTGAATCAGTTGAAAGCCAGGCCAGACAATGAACATTGCAATGCAAAGTTCCTGACATCCTTACCTCCATCTTGGCTACAAGTAAGCATTGCACTCAAAGGTAAGGGTAGACTGGACATGATGTCTTTTGATGATCTATACAACAAGCTTAAAACTCTTGAGCCAAATGTCAGAAGTCCAATTCGTTCATCCACTCCCACTTACTCAGCTTTTGTCAGCTCCACCTCAAATATGTTGCCTCATATCTCAAGCCCAATTTTCTCAGCTTCATCTTCATACACCACCACTAAATCAAATACTCAATCACAGTCCAGCAGTGTATTGGAAGATGTACTTCACTCCTTTGTTGCTGACTATGAAAGTCAGCAACAACTATCTTATGAGGATTTTGAACAGGTGGATCCACTAGATATGGAAGAGATGAACTTGAAGTGGCAGGTGGCAATGCTCTCATTGAACATCAAGAGGTTTGAGAACAAGTCTGGGAGAAAGTTTGGGTTCAATGGAAGGAAGAAAGATCAAGTGCTATACTTGTGGACAGCTGGGACACTTCTCAAGAGAGTGCAAGGATAGGAAGACTACTGATGAGGTTAGGTACTCTACCTATCAGTAGAATCAAGGAGAGGTTGGAACTTCCAAAGTTGGACCTTCCAAAGCTTTGGTGACTGTGGATGATCATGTTGACTGGAAGACTCAAGAACGTAGTGATGGTGAAGCTGATCAGAGTGGATTACTGGCCAGCTGTGATACAGAAGATCATCATGATCAAGTTGCCTTTATGGGCATCTCACAGGTACAAAATTGTGTGTTTGGTTGTAGTATAAAATACAATGAGCTTAAAGTATCTTATGATGAATTGAAACCACAATATAATGAGTGTTATAAAGAACTTGAGGCATATAAAAATGGTTTAAGGACTTTAGAAAAACAAAAAATTTGGTTTCAAAAGAATCAGGCTACTTATGAAGAAAAAATTAGTGTGTTAAAAAGAGATTTAAAATGTGCACAAGATGAGTTGATATACACTAAGAAAGTAAATGCTAAATTAGAATCTGACAACCAAGTACTTAAAGAGGAGCTAGATAAGGAAATAGCTACACACAAAAAGTGGTTGATATCAGGTGATAATCTAGCTAGTTGTTTATATAGTTGTCAAGCTGTAAATTCTAATATAGGTTTAGGTTTTAAAAAGTATGTTGGCTTAGAAGCTAGGAATGACCTTGGTAGGACCACACCAGCAGGTTTAGCTAATTATGTTAAAGAAGGTTCATTACATGCTGTGCCTGGACCTATAAGAGGAGAACACATGCCCATTGACCTTTCCACCACTGTAGACTTTGATGGATCACATCATCTTTATGGCACAAAGTCAAGTGACTTGCCTGACCCTAATTCTAATACTGCTGACTTTGTCTCTTGTTCTACCAGTGACATGTCTTCTGACCAAGGGTCTACTGCCTATACAAGTTGTGATTCAAGTGACAAGTCAGACCTCACCCAAGCCTTCACCCAAGTGTCCATACAAGCCTGCTAGAGTTGCTGCTGATGATTTAAAGTCAAAGACAGTTTCCTCTGAAGACTTGTTATTTAATTCTTTGCCAAACAATAATTTTAATTCTGTCAAAAACAATTCTGTCAATGTTTGTGGTTTGAATGCTTTTCATGGAACATCTTTCACTGTTAATAAATCTTCTAAAAAGAAGAAATGTTTTGTTTGTGGAAGTAAATCTCATTTGATTAAGGATTGTAATTTTCATGAGCAAAGAATGGGTGTATGTGCTAGTCAGAAGAAACCTAGACCAATGTGGAAACATGTCCATGATATACCCTCTTATGTTCCACAAGCAACTCACTCAACCAGCAGATCCAATTATGCTGATAAATCAGCTTCTGCTGATCAATCAGTTCCTGCTGATACACCTATTTCTGCTGATAGACCTTTGCAACCCAGTAGAAAGAGACAAGTTGCTAGACCATTCTATAGACCTAATAATTCTTACTTTTTGAATGGTTTTTGGCCTAGTTATTATCACCCAATGTATATTGGGTGGGGGGCACCATGGGATTCTGCTGTTAAGCCCTCAGCAGGTTGTTCTTGGAGTAATAAGGGACATAACTATAAAACAAGGTCCAAGAACAATGGTGGATCTTGTACATCTACTTGGCCTAACTCTTATGATCCACAAGGCAGGCTCAAGTCAGTAATGACTTGAGTCTCCAAAGTGTACTTATATTTTGTATTTTTTTGTTGTTGTTGTAGGATCATCCCCTGAAAAGTAAAGAAGTTGGCATAGTAGATAGTGGTTGTTCTAGGAGCATGTCAGGAAACAGAGAAAAGATGATTGATTTTGTACCCATAGAAGGTGGAGGCAATGTGACTTTTGGTGGAGGTGATGGTAAAATCACAGGGAAAGGAACTATTAGAACACCAAAATTGGATTTTGAGAATGTGTATTATGTAAAGGAACTGCAACACTTCAACTTGTTCTCAGTATCACAAATTTGTGACACAAAGAACAAAGTCTTCTTCTCTGAGGATGAATGTCTTGTGCTCTCTAAAGACTTCAAACTTCCAGAAGATACATCAATTCTGCTGAGAGTTCCAAGGAACAACAACCTATACACATTCAACATGAATGATGTCCAACCTGAAGGTGATCTAACATGCTTGGTGGCTAAAGCATCCCTGGATGAATCTACAAAATGGCACAGAAGGATGGCTCATGTGAATTTCAAGACCATCAACAAGCTTTCTAAACTTGGTCTAGTTCAAGGACTTCCTTCTAAAGTTTTCACCAATGAGCACAATTGTGTTGCCTGCAACAAAGGGAAGCAACACAGAGCCTCATACAAAGCAATTACAGCTGTGAGCACTATCTCAGAACCTCTTCAGTTGCTGCATATGGATCTCTTTGGTCCAACTCAAGTAAGAAGTATTGATCATAAGTACTTCTGTTTGGTAATCACTGATGATTATAGCAGGTTTTGTTGGGTATTCTTTTTGAAAACTAAAGATGAAACATCTCAAATTTTAAAAGAATTTGTTACCCTTGTTGAAAACCAGCTAAACAAAAAGGTTAAAGGTATTAGGTGTGATAATGGGACTGAGTTCAAAAATGCTGTCTTGATAGAGCTTTGTAACTCTAAAGGGATAAAAAGGGACTATAGCAATCCAAGAACCCCACAACAAAATGGGGTTGCTGAAAGAAAGAATAGGACCTTAATAGAGGCAGCAAGATCAATGCTTGCAGACTCTAAGTTACCTACCATGTTCTGGACTGAAGCAGTAAGTACCGCTTGTTATGTTTTGAACAGGGTTTCTATCACTAGACCTCATTTCAAGACACCTTATGAACTTCTCACTGGGAAAGTTCCTTCTATTCATTACCTCAAACCTTTTGGATGTCAAGTGACCATTTTGAACACTAGTGATCCACTTGGGAAATTTGATGGAAAAGCTGATGAGGGGTACATTGTGGGATATTCAGCTCATAGTAAGGCATATAGGGTATATAATCTAAATGCTAAACGGATAGAGGAGACTCTTAACCTGAGATATCTAGAAGAAAAGACTAATGTTCAGGGTCAAGATCATGCTTGGTATTTTGACCTGGATACTTAACAGATTATTTGGGTTATACTAGATTTGTTGCTAACCAATCTGCAGGTACTCAAGAATCTCCCTCTAACAATGCAGGTGTCCTGGATGATGACTCAGAAGATGAGTCTGAGTTTGATGAACAAACCATTGTTGTACCTTCATTTCCTCCTAACCAGTTTGCAGGTAATGGTGCAAAAGATTCTCCTGATAAGAATGAAGAAGAGTCACAATATGCAGAGGATCTTGCTAGACTCAAGAAGCAAGAGCATGCAGCCACTCAAGAAGCTGAGAAGCTTGGTGAGAAGTTTGCAAAAGATGCTGAAGCAATTCTTAGACTATCAGCACAAGCAGTCAGTGGAAACCAGGATACTGCTGACAGTTCTTCTGACAGTTCACCTGTTTCTCCTGCCATCACCATATCTGCTGACAATCCTGCTGCATATACTCCCATTTCTACCAAGGTGTCCACAGACTTTGGAGAACCATATACCAGATTTCCAAGTCCTTCAGATCTTGGTAATCATCAATCCAAAGCTGGCATCTTCACCTCATCTTCCTATGACAATGTTTTTGAACCCACCATGACCAATCTTGATACCACAATTGCCGTCAACCCCAATGCAACAAAAAGGATGAACATTCTACATCCACAGGAAAATATTATTGGTGATCCTCAAGATCCTGTTAGAACTAGAAGCACAGTGAAACAAACTAAGTATGGAGAAGTTGCTTTTATTTCCTATGTCTCAAATCAACAAAGAGACAATCACACAGACTTTCAACATTGTCTGTTTGCTTGTTTCCTCTCTCAAATGGAACCAACCAGTGTCCCACAAGCTCTTGCAGATTCAAGTTGGCTTGAAGCAATGCAAGATGAAATGCTACAATTCAAGAATCAGCAAGTTTGGATATTGGTTCCTCTACCAGATGGGAAGTATGCAATTGGGACAAAATGGATTTTGAAGAATAAAAGGGATGCAAGGGGTATAGTGGTCAAAAACAAAGCAAGGCTGGTAGCTCAGGGGTTCAGGCAGGAAGAAGGGATAGATTATGATGAGGTTTTTGCACCAGTTGCTAGAGTAGAGGCCATTAGGATTTTCTTGGCCTATGCATCTTATATGGGCTTTATGGTTTATCAGATGGATGTGAAAGGTGCATTCTTATATGGTGAGATTGAAGAAGAAGTCTATGTCACTCAACCCAAAGGTTTTGAAGACCCAGATCATCCTGAGTATGTTTATAAGGTTGTCAAAGCTCTTTATGGCCTCCATCAGGCACCAAGAGCTTGGTATGCTAGACTCTCAGCATTTCTGCTGAAGCATGGATACAGAAGAGGTGCCATTGACAAAACACTCTTCCTTAAGAAGAATTCCAGGGATATTATACTTGTGCAAGTTTATGTGGATGACATTATCTTTGGCTCCACTAATGAAGCTTGGTGCAGGGAATTTGAGAATTTAATGAAGGGTGAGTTTCAGATGAGTGCCATGGGGGAGCTTACTTTCTTTTTGGGTCTACAAGTTAAGCAGAAACCAGATGGTATATTTATTAGTCAAGATAAATATGTGAGGGACATTTTGAAGAAGTTTGGCATGGAAAGTATCAGAACTGCTACTACACCTTATGAAGCTCCTAAACCAAAGAACAACATTGAACCAGATCCTGCTGTGAATGTTCACTTATACAGATCCATGATTGGTTCATTGATGTATTTAACAGCTTCAAGGCCTGACATTACATTTGCTGTGAGTGCTTGTTCAAGGCATCAAGTTACACCACTTACTTCTCACTTGAATGCAGTCAAAAAGATCTTCAAGTACCTCAAAGGCCAACCTAACCTAGGTCTTTGGTACCCAAAAGAGTCCCCTTTCAAGTTGGAAGCATATAGTGATAGTGACTATGCTGGTGCAAATTTGGATAGAAGGTCCACAACTGGAGGTTGCCAATTTCTTGGAAGAAGATTGATTTCTTGGCAATGCAAGAAACAAACAATAGTTGCTACCTCATCTACTGAAGCAGAATATGTTGCTGCTGCCAATTGTTGTAGGCAGGTACTTTGGATACAGAATCAGTTGCTGGATTATGGGTTTAATTTCATGAACACCACAATCTTTATTGATAATCAAAGTACCATATGCATTGTTAAAAATCCAGTTTTTCACAATAGAACGAAGCATATTGAGATTAGGCACCACTTTATAAGAGATGCATATAAAAAACATTTGATAAAAGTGGTTAAGATTCACACAGATAATATTGTGGCAGATTTATTGACTAAAGCTTTTGCTGGACCTAGGTTTCAACACTTAGTTGTCCACATTGGGATGGTTAACCCTTAAATGCAAAGTTTGAGGGGAGGCATAAGCCTCAGGGGAGGCATATGCCTCAGGGGAGGATTGATTGTTATTGTATTTATTGTATATTTTAGGTTGCTAATACTAACCATCTAATGTGTTTCTTAGCATATTAGTTTGTTTGTTTGGTTTGCTACTATGTGTCTGTTTTACAGAATACAGCTGTGTGTAGTTGCTGGTTTGGATTGTTTGGAACAAGGTCCTGTAAGCTAAAGTTTGTTTCTCCTAATGGAGTCATTGTTTCTACTGAAGAAGGATAAAAATGATTCTCATTGTTTCTACTGAAGTGGATTACATGTGATGTTCATTATTTCTACTGAAGAGAAAGACAAGAAGTGCAATGAAAGATAAATTCAAGTTGTTTATTCATTCAAGAAACAAGTTATAGCTTACAAACAACTTCAAAAAGAAATTAAAGACCATTCCTATACATATTCAACTACACAAATCCTAAAATCCTATCATCCATATTGCAAAAGCCTGGTGGATATGCATGTCCAGTACGATGAAGAAGCTGAAGATGAAAATGGAAGGATGGATTGATGAAAACAATGATGAAGATGCTCAAGAACCTATGTGTTTGGTCTCTGGCAACATCACATCTTCAACTACTCCACCTTTCTCTTCCCTTTGTCTTCTCCTTTGCCTTCTTGAGCAGGAAGACCAATCACCACCTCTCGTGATTTTGGAAGTGGAGGGTTAGACTTCCTAGACCTTGCTTGTGGTCTCTCAGGTGTGGAAGGAGGAAGAAATGAGGGATCTTCATATTCATCCTCAGAAGATTCCTCATCCGAGGTAAATAGAAAAGGAGAGACTAATTCTCTATCTGATGCTGGGTAAGGAAGCAAGGGATGTGAGTCTTCAGAAGAATCAGACTCAGCAGAATTGGGGGCTTGACTTGGTTCTCCCATACTCTGCTTCTTCTTACTTTCTTGGTTTATGGTTACTTGATGCGTCCATGGTCGAGCAATGGGTGGAAAGTAAGTGTTCCAACCGTCACTGGATGATGATGATGAAGAGGAGGAGGTTAGATCGATGATTTCTGGTTTTGATGACATGGTTTTGGGATGGCAATTGTGAGGTTATTGAGAAATTAGGGTTTGATAATAATTGGGGATAATTGATAACTATATCGAGTGATTTGGGGATATTTTATAGGCAAAGACAAGGATTGATGGTAATTAATGTTGATTGACTATTGATCGGCAGATTGACCATCGTTTCTGCTGAAGGGTTGATTTTGAAAGTTGATGAAGTTATTTTACACGTCAGATATGGTCAACAACTTGTTCCGATATTCTTGGCCATGATTGGGTAACTTCCTTTTATAACCTAATTCGAATCACTTTGCCCAAAATAACTCATTCCCTCATCAACCATTTTAAACCCATTCCCCACTTGATTAATTCATAACCGCTTATCACAAAATCTTCACATGGCATCTCTTCAATTCAAGAAAGATCATAACAAGGTTGCTTTTCTGACTAAGACAAAAGGCCATGAGCAATATGATCCTATGGTAGAGTTTTTGCAGCGTTCCAAGATTCATTATGCTCTAACACATTATCCTAATGTGATATATGAATCATTGGTGAGACAATTTTGGGCAACTGCTACTAAGAGGTCTGACACAGAGATTGTAGCAACTATTGATGGAGCAGAGTATGTGGTGACTAAATCATTGATTAGGACACAACTTCGTTTGGATGATGAAGGTGGTGTCTATCATACCAACACTGAAGAGATACTTGCTGGGTTAAGAGATGTTGGCTACCAAAGTACTACAACAGACATGTGGCACAAGAATCAGTTTTGCCCTATATGGAGATTTTTGGTGCACACATTACTTCAGTGTATCAGCAACAAGTCAGGAGGATGGGATCAGTTCTCTACCCAATTGGGTTGTGTTATAGTATGTCTTTCAAAGGGTTTAACTTATAATTTTTCTAAGTTTATCTTTGATAATATGATTGAAAATATTCAAAGGAAAAAGCATAAGTTTCTAATGTACCCTAGGTTTTTACAGATTATATTAGGCATAACAACCCAAGAAAGAACTTTTTGTCCCATAGGAGCACTCACAAAGAAAATTTTTGCTTCTATGAGAACTAATTATGAAGGAGCATTTCACCCTCTATTACCAGCTATGTTGCTACAAGGCAATGAAAATGCTGGTGAGGGTAATGCTGCTGGTGCTCCACCCTCTCCACATCCTGCTGATGATGGGAATCCATCATCTTCCAGTGTTGCTGCTGATGGTAATCAATCAGTTGCCACTGATGAGGGTCCTTCCATTACTGCTGAAGCATCAAATGCTTCTCCTGACCAGCCTCTACCATCACCCATCTCACCCAGACCTCCTACACCACCTATCTTTATTGCTCCTGATGAGCAAGTTCTTGAGGTTGAAGAGACCCTTCAGTCTCTTGGTACACAAGTACCTTTACCTTTTGAACCTGAGATTACTAGACTGCCCACACCTAGTCCTGTTAGAGAGCCTTTGAATGAAAGTATTCCTATATTTGAGCCTATTTCTCCTGAAAGGCCCAATGATGCTCCCATTACCACTGAGCAATCTGCTGTTGGAGCTGAGGAGCCTATTACTCTCACAACTGTATATGAATTGCTTAACATGAATAATAAAGAGGTTGCAGAGATGAGAAAGGAGCTTGCAGATACCAAATCTTCTTTTGGTGCTGAAATTGAAGCTTTGAAAAATAAGGTTCAGGAGTTAGAAGCACAACTTGGGCAGAAAAGGAAAAGAAAGTTTGTGATTGCCTCTGATGAAGAACAAGAGGAGAGACAAATGGATCCTCTTGGATTCTTGGCTGAAGTGGCTCAAGAGGCTAACATCTCTTCTCCTAAAGCTGTTGAATCTTCAAAGCAAAAGGAGACTATTCAGTTTAAAAGAAAAAGGAGGAGATAGTATTTAAGCAAGGTGTCACATGTTGGTGATGCTCCCAAGGAAAATGCTGACGAGTCTCTTGATGCTGAGAATGTTGCTGTTAAGGCTCACACATCAGTGGAAACTCCTTTTACTGCTGATGAAGACCCTGATCCATCTATTCCAGCACGAACATCTCATGAAGACACTGATACAAGAAGATATGCTGATACTCCTATTGCTTCAGGTATTCAAGATGTATCTGCTGATTCTCTGGAGGAGTTAGTCATTTGTGATGATGATCCTATCTCAGCAGCTGACAAACTTGAGCAAGAAAAGATTTGGAAGGAATGTGCAGAAAGAAGAAGAGTGTAGAGTTGGCTAAGGAACTACAAGCCAAATTGGATTCAAATTTTAATCTGCTGAAAGGACATATATTTCTACTCTTCCTGTTGCAAGGCAAAGAGAATTGGATGCAGCTATTCCAAACTTTGATGAAGCTGACTGGATGCAAATTGGAAGGCAAGTGATTTCTACTACTGGTCTAGCTAAGGAAATTCTTGGAGATGATGTGGATGAAGATGATTATGCTCCTCGAATGGTTGCATTTATGAAACAGAGAAGGAAAGAAACAGCTGCACAAATTGCCAAAGCAAAGAGAGATAAACCTCTTACCCAAGCACATCAAAGAAATATGATGAGGGTATTTGTGAAGAATCAGAGTAGTGCCCTGTATAATCATACTTGGACTAAGAAACAAGTCTGGTCATTCTCAGATGAACAATTAATCTTTCATTATAATAGAATCAGGTCTAGATTACATCATGATGGTCTTCTTGCTCCATTGGTAAAGAATCCTCTTCTCAGCCATTCAAGCAGGATGAAATTGAAGCTGCTACTATATCTGCTACCTCTTTCTCTCCTACTGCTAATGATGTTTCCATTGCTGCTGATACAACTACTGTTGTTGCTTCATCTGTTCTTGACAAAGGTAAAGCAAAGGTTGTAGAAGAAGATATTCCTTCTAAGAAGAGAACCAGAAGACAGATGGAGGAGGATAGATTGGGTGAAGAAGCTGCAAAACTCTTGCATGATGATCAACAAGCTGATTTGGCAAGAATTCATGAGATCAAAGTTAGAGAAGTTGAGCTTGCTGCTGCTAGGGATGCACAAATTAGGATGCAGATGGATGATACTGTAGCTGCTGAAGTATCTGCTGATGTTTCATTGGTTAATACTTCAGTGGAAACATCTGAGTCAGCAGATGTCTCTGCTACTGAACCTTCTTCTCATCATTCTATATATATTCCTGGTAGAAGGGCTAAAAGAATGGCAAGGATGAAAGTCTCATATTCTTCTGTGCATAGGGAAGTGGATCTAGATGCTGCTGAATCTTCATTTATTAAAGAAGGATCACCTGATGATTGGCCATAGGGTATTAGAGATGTGTTGGTTAATTGGGAACTGTCTTCTAATGGACAGATTAATACCATTTATAGGCTTGATGGAACATCTCTATCTTTTACCTTTCTGCAAGAAATTTTGCATCTAGTGGATCATCAAGACTTGCTAACTCTCTATGATTTGGTTATGAAGTATTATGCTTCTCATACTTCTATATTTGCTGGATTATATCTTTTGGGTGATCTTAGGGTACTTATGGATTCTACTTTTCCTAATGGTACTGGTTATGCAGTCTGGAAAAATAATCATAAGTGGAAAGTTTTAAGTTGGAAATTTTACCCTCTTCCTTATGTTCATGTCTTGGAGACTACCACTGGTATAAGGGTAATAATGTTCATTGATAAGGATAATCCTCTATCTATGCCTTTAATGGAGAAGATGCTTTTACACAAGTTGGAGATACCTCCTGATCCAGTTGGGAATGCTAGATTGTTTGCTGAATCTTTGATTAGGTTGTTCAAGAGCAGGATCAGGGTAGCCAGAGCTGCTTGATGGTATTTTGTTGTATCTTTGTTTTGTTTTCTTATTTTTCATATTAAAAAAAAAAAACTTAACTTTGTTGTACATTTGTTTTATGGTAATAAACTTACCATGATGTTGACTATTTCATCAAAAAGTTGGCTAGTCCAAAGGGTACAGCTTTGGTAAAGACATGTCAAATCTGTTGATAGCTGTAATAGTTTGCTCAAAACTATTGGGGTACTCAACTCACCCATGCTTCACAGCTGAGAGTTGAATGGTTTTCAATTGACCATGGATTTTTCTTTTTGGATTCCAAATAATTGACTAGCCCACAAGGATATGGCTTGTGGTAAAGGCTGTGGAAAACCATATTTGGTAATCAATTCACCAAAGGTGATTTATTCAACCTAAGAATTGACTAGTCCTGAGCAAATGGCTACAGGTAAAAACAACTCAAATCCGTTTATAGTTGATGATTTACTAAAAATCATATGGTTATCAGTGTACCATAGTTTTCGAACTTAAACATTTGGCTACTCCAGTAGTGATGGCTATTGGTAAAGAGACATCAAATCCATTTGTTGTACATTTGTTTTATGGTAATAAACTTACCATGATGTTGACTATTTCATCAAAAAGTTGGCTAGTCCAAAGGGTACAGCTTTGGTAAAGACATGTCAAATCTGTTGATAGCTGTAATAGTTTGCTCAAAACTATTGGGTACTCAACTCACCCATGCTTCACAGCTGAGAGTTGAATGGTTTTCAATTGACCATGGATTTTTCCTTTTGGATTCCAAATAATTGACTAGCCCACAAGGATATGGCTTGTGGTAAAGGCTGTGGAAAACCATATTTGGTAATCAATACACCAAAGGTCATTTATTCAACCTAAGAATTGACTAGTCCTGAGCAAACGGCTACAGGTAAAAACAACTCAAATCCGTTTATAGTTGATGATTTACTAAAAATCATATGGTTATCAGTGTACCATAGTTTTCGAACTTAAACATTTGGCTACTCCAGTAGTGATGGCTATTGCTAAAGAGACATCAAATCCATTATTTTTAATGATTCACCTCTCACAGGAGTTAACACACCTGGATGTGATGAGAATAGTATGAAACTAATCAGTTTTGATGTACATTATGTCATTTGTTGCTGCAAAGATCTGGAGTTTACAGTTTGGTCACTCTTAGAGATGTGGATGTTTTGATTCTTTGCTGCTGATGTTCGAATTCAATCCTCTTATTCTGCAATGTTAAGATCTATCAAGAATCTTGAACTTAACCAGGTCAAATTCAAGATTAGGGGAGGATTGTTGGGAATTATGCTAAGTGAGAATTCTGCTGATGGATTCTGCTGAAGAGCTGGAAGAAGATAAGTTTCTGCGGAAGAATAGTTTCTGCATATTTTGTTTCTGCGGATATAGATAAACCGCGTATTTTGTAATTTAGTTAGCATATGCATGAGTTTTATTAGGAGAAGATAATGCATATTTTCTATAGTTTATAGAATATACGTTTCTTGTGAAACGGTTTAGGGTTAGGGTTCATTGTCTATAAAAGGAACATATTGTTATATTTTATGTACGAGTTTGAAAAACAAGTTTTAGTTTTTATAAAAGATCCATAGAGGATCAAAGAGTTCTTAGTAATCTGTGTTCTTACTTGTGTTTGTTTCCGCTTTAGAATACAAGTATTGGAGACTTTCTATTAGTGTGTTTGTGATTACATGTAACACCCCAACCCGAGAAGGGCTAAAGTATCACATTATGGTGACATATCAGAACATACAAAGAATAATACGCAAGCGGAAGACTTCATAAATAACATAAGTCATGAACATCAAGACTTAAACATTACAAAATCCCATCATAAGTCTAAAGGAAAATAGAATGAAGTAAAATATCCAACATAAATCCCAAACATCCAACATAAGTTCCAAAATCATCCAAACAATGGGGAAACTAAATAAGGTAGGTCCGCTATGCTCCTACTCTCGCCTTATTTCTCCTTTCTGTTGTTTTCTTAGTAAATAGTTATTTCTCTTTTTTTGTTCTCTTGTCTTGTTTTTTTTTCTTTGCTTGTCTATTGGGAATCTACGTATTTCTTCGTCTGTGGCTTTGTACGTCATTGTTCTTTTCTGTTTTTTGTTTTGTTTATACTTTTTTTTTCTGTTCTACATGGCTCATTGCTTTTTTTTTATTTGTTTTTTTTTGTTTTTCTCTTGCTCTATTAGCTCTTTCTCTTCTTTTGTCCTTTCATATTGTCTCTTCTATCTGTCTTCATGTGTGTGTTTGTCTGTCGTGCTGTGTTCTCGTGTGTGTGTTGCTGCGTGGCTTGTGCGTGGTGCGGTGTTCTTATGTATTATGCTCAAGATAGTCGTGTTGTGTATTATTTTTTTCTGCTGTGTGCAAGGAATCATGCCAGAGCCATCACCGCACCAAGGGCTGCTCCCGCCGGCCCCTCGAATAGCGCACAAGAAATATACGAGCGCCACCGAGCGGACCTACCCAGCAGGCACCACTCGATAGGTCTCAATCCCATAATACTATCCGCTCACACTTCATACGGGGGTGCATACCGAGGGCGACCCCTCCAAGACCGCCCACAAAGAAAAACGATAAGAGAAAGGGGGGGTCGTAGGCACGTAAGCAGTTCACAGAACTAAATCCGTCATCATATCCATACTCATATCAACACGTAGCTAGGCTGCATCATACGCCCCCACAACACAATCATACATATACAAAGTGGCCAAGAGATCTCACTCAGATCATATTCATAATCAGACGTCCCGCCGGGCGGACTAATCACAACCGCCCAGATAGTGTCACTGCCATCGGTGCGCTCGATGACACGCCATCCGGTACCTCCATGAGTAGTTAGTAAACTCGGGCATTAGAACAGAATCATATCATTATAAACAAAGCAAGGCTATCCATAACAGACTGCTCCCAGAGCATAACAGAACAGAATGCTCCCAGAGCATAATATAACTGAGTCTCATAATAATTAGTAATCACATAATCATAATCAAAGTGGATAGCAAATCAGAATCAAATCAGAGGAATCATAGCAAAGGCTCATGTCAAATGAATCATATCAAAAGGGATCATAGTAAAGTCAAGGATCGAAAAGTCACGAGAAGTCCCTATTGAAAAGGGAAGAATATCTGTACCTTATGCAAAGCAACCAAATACCAACCAAAGAAAGCAAACGGATATCGAAACTACCCCCTCCTCGACGGATCTACACGAATTAATAATCAAGTATTACTTATAAGCTCGCTTTAAATCAATTTACTCATTTTATATTTCTTTCCATTTTTAGAAGCTTGCCAAATATAGTAAGTTTCATATTTAGTAACTTTCCCGAATTAGTACTTTAATACTTTAAGGTTATTATTGACGATTAAATAATATATAAGGTTTAAAATGACCAATATAATAAGTTAGGATTAAGTACGACAATTTAGTAAAGTTTATCTTCAAAATATAAATTATCAAAAATTAAATATTAAAATGTCAAATAAAATTATTCTAAGGTTTATACTATAATTTTATAACAAAATGATAATTTTAGGCCCCGTCGTTTTATAATATATAAACATATTCTCATCTTTAATTTTGACCGCGACGACCCAATATTATTATCACGTTTATGTTCATAATTTAAATGGCTCATCTCATGTGCATATTTTATAACTGAAACGTGCCGAAAATGACTCGTACCTTTTATTTATTTATTTATCAGTTCGAATGAAAAGTAAACTGAAATCACATGCAAATAATAAATTTAACACACACTGGTTCATTCTTCTCGAATATATAGCACATGCATGCACTGATTTAAATGGCCAAAAGAATTCCATACTGAACAAATGTTTTATTATTTCATGTTAGAGATATTTTCATCATTTACGAATTAAACTCCATTGTGCACTTTTGTCGTAAATAATAAACTAACCCCGCAACACTCTTTTTTGTGACATAAACAAACCGTACCCTTTTCTTCATTTTTATTTGCGATTCAATATAAAACTGAACAAGCATGCATGTGGTACTCTTCTTTTTAGCTCGTTTACGTTTCTATCAACACAAGTTTTATCAGTTTTTATGTCGTGTAATATTACATTCAGTATTCATGTTTTCCAGCCCATAGATGATTACACACTCACACGTTTCTTTATAGGTTTAATATGTCACTCCCATGCACACAATACCCACACCCAATCAACCTTTATTCACGTGACTACCATGCACAACTCATTTTTATTCTTAGTTTTAGATTCAACACTTATATCACACTTAACACATGCATGTTCCACATTCAGTCACGGTGTCTATATAATCAGTATTTTACAAACATATATCAGTGGTTTTACGAATAGCTCCCTGACCCAAACAAATCACACATGTTCGAATGACCCAAAACCGAAGTAAAGATCGACACACACACATGCGAGACAAATATAGTATCGCGAGACCAGGTTTGAACCACGAACCCTCGCGAGACCCGAACAAGCTTATCGAGACACAACATATGGATCGAATAGTTTAAGGTTTCAAAGATTGTTATTTCATGTGTAACTTCTATGATTTCATGTAAGTAGTCTTCGTATAACATGCATGCATCATTTATCTGATTCATATACTGGTTATATAACATGTTTTATACGTGAATCAAGAGAACAAAAATGAAAGGAAAGTAGAGCAAGGATGATACATGATACCCTCGAAGCGTGATCGAACGGAAAGAACCAAGAGCCCACGACCAGAACTTAACAGAAACTAAGCAATCTTATACCCCTCGGATCAAAATATAGCACGACCAAACCACCCTTTTTGAACCAGAATCCCAACGATTAATGTCGCCCGTCCCACAGCCTCGTTGTGCTCTCTTTCACAGCTCGAACCCAAAGAAAAGTAGCAGTCGATTGTATTTGTTACTAGGGTTTTGTGTGAGAGGTGAATATGACTATATGAGATATACGGTTATAGGTTAATGAGGAGGAGAGGAGATATATGGGGGGATATTGGCCGAGTATGGGGGAGTCAATAGTAGACCAATCCCCTTTCAAAATATTTCAAATGTGACTTATAATATATTCGGTTTATTTTATAGTTCAAATAGCATGCTATATATGTTAGTGTGCACCTTCAACTATAGTCTGTTCCAACAATCTTGAGCACGTGTTATATCTACCTACTTAGGAATAGAGATTACCGAATATTATATGTCCTTGTTTAGGATTCGTGGTCATGATCTCTATTTCTAACATAGCTTAGATTGTAAATTAGTACTTTGCATTTCTCAACTTATAATATTCAAATACTTATGTTATTAATTAGTACTTGGTAGATTTCAAGTATCAAGGTTCCACATCTTATGTTATATTAAAGATTTAAGTAGCTTAGTGACATTTCTGATTTAGGGTATTATA
>LBNU01027223.1:13631-27824 GCA_014162995.1 Artemisia annua | reverse complement strand
GGCTAAAAGAATGGCAAAGATGAAAATCTCATCTTCTTCTGTGCATAGGGAAGTGGATCTAGATGCTGATGAATCTTCATTTATTAGAGAAGGATCTCCTGATGATTGGCCAGAGGGTATTAGAGATGTGTTGGTTAACTGGGAACTGTCTTCTAATGGACAGATTAATACCATTTATAGGCTTGATGGAACATCTCTATCTTTTACCTTTCTGCAAGAAATTTTGCATCTAGTGGATCATCAAGACTTGCTGACTCTCTATGATTTGGTTATGAAGTATTATGCTTCTCATACTTCTACATTTGCTGGATTATATCTTTTGGGTGATCTTAGGGTACTTATGGATTCTACTTCTCCTAATGGTACTGGTTATGCAGTCTGGAAGAATAATCATAAGTGGAAAGTTTTAAGTTGGAAATTTTACCCTCTTCCTTATGTTCATGTCTTGGAGACTACCACTGGTATAAGGGTAATAATGTTCATTGATAAGGATTATCCTTTATCTGTGCCTTTAATGGAGAAGATGCTTTTACACAAGTTGGAGATACCTCCTGATCCAGTTGGGAATGCTAGATTGTTTGCTGAATCTCTGATTAGATTGTTCAAGAGCAGGATCAGGGTAGCCAGAGCTGTTTGATGGTATTTTGTTGTATCTTTGTTTTGTTTTTCTTATTATTCTTAGTAAAAAAAAAAACCAACTTTGTTGTACATGTGTTTTATGGTAATCAACTTACCATGATGTTGACTATTACATCAAAAAGTTGGCTAGTCCAAAGGGTACAGCTTTGGTAAAGACATGACAAATCTGTTGATAGCTGTAATAGTTTGCTCAAAACTATTGGGTACTCAACTCACCCATGCTTCACAGCTGAGAGTTGAATGGTTTTCAATTGACCATGGATTTTTCCTTTTGGATTCCAAATAATTGACTAGCCCACAAGGATATGGCTTGTGGTAAAGGCTGTGGAAAACCATATTTGGTAATCAATTCACCAAAGGTGATTTATTCAACCTAAGAATTGACTAGTCCTGAGCAAACGGCTACAGGTAAAGACAACTCAAATCCGTTTATAGTTGATGATTTACTAAAAATCATATGGTTATCAGTGTACCATAGTTTTCGAACTTAAACATTTGGCTACTCCAGTAGTGATGGCTATTGGTAAAGAGACATCAAATCCATTATTTTCAATGATTCACCTCTCACAGGAGTTAACACACCTGGATGTGATGAGAATAGTATGAAACTAATCAGTTTTGATGTACATTATGTCATTTGTTGCTGCAAAGATCTGGAGTTTACAGTTTGGTCACTCTTAGAGATGTGGATGTTTTGATTCTTTGCTGCTGATGTTCGAATTCAATCCTCTTATTCTGCAATGTTAAGATCTATCAAGAATCTTGAACTTAACCAGTTCAAATTCAAGATTAGGGGAGGATTGTTGGGAATTATGCTAAGTGAGAATTCTGGTGATGGATTCTGCTGAAGAGCTGGAAGAAGATAAGTTTCTGCGGAAGAATAGTTTCTGCATATTTTGTTTCTGCGGATATAGATAAACCGCGTATTTTGTAATTTAGTTAGCATATGCATGCGTTTTATTAGGAGAATATAATGCATATTTTCTATAGTTTATAGAATATACGTTTCTTGTGAAACGGTTTAGGGTTAGGGTTCATTGTCTATAAAAGGAACATATTATTATATTTTATGTACGAGTTTGAAAAACAAGTTTTAGTTTTTATAAAAGATCCATAGAGGATCAAAGAGTTCTTAGTAATCTGTGTTCTTACTTGTGTTTGTTTCCGCTTTAGAATACAAGTATTGGAGACTTTCTATTAGTGTGTTTGTGATTACATAAACATTGCTAACGATTCACGAGTGCTCAAAGATCTATCAAGGTCTAAGTTTCAACAGACTGTAACATTACACAATAGAGGAGAAGGTGATTGAAAGAGCTTATTTTGTTTTATATATTTTGCAGCTATAAACAAGGATGAATTGCTACAAATGGTCCGGTTTGGTGCTGAAATGGTGTTCAGTTCTAAGGATAGCACAATCACAGATGAAGATATCGATAGAATCATTGCTAGAGGAAGAGAGGGAGAAAAACTTGTAAGTTTGACTGCTAGTACAAAGTTAAGACTGCTCAAAGATTAAGACCGCTTGAAGTTAATACTGCTAGTGTATTAGTTACAACTGTTAGTTATAAGTTAGTACTGTTGGTTCATATAGTTAGTATCGCTTATATGATATGTATTGTAAACCGACTAGGACTCCTTGATTTATAAAAGGAGGTCCAATTTTATGTTTTGTTGAGTTATATACATTCCAGTTTTATTGTATTTGAATTTGTTTTGATATATATGTGAATTTGTTTTGATATATATTGATTTTTTAAATGTGGCTAAAAGATGCATACAGCCACACTTATTAACACGTTTGGTCACTGTTTGGTTAATTCGTTGTGTGACTAAATATTACAAAAGGTCGCACAAAAAAAATTCATGTAGCAAATGGATGATCAATAGTCACACAAAATATACATTTCTTCACTTTAAACAACATATGGTCACACTTATTCACACTTTTGGCCACTTTTTTTTTAAAATTGTATGTGACTAACTAAAAAAAAACAATACTTGTTGTGTGACTAAATCATCACAAACGTCACATTTATTATATTCATGTGGTCACAGGACAGGAAATAGTCACACATAATACACATTTACTTGAATAAATCATCTCAAATGTCACATATATTATATATTTATGTGGCCAAAGGACGAACAATAGTTACTCTCAAAAAACATTCGTGTGACTATAAAGTGTTTAAAATCAATGATAATGACTAAACCAACAAAACTTGTGCCTAATTTGTCACACATATTCGGGGTTTTGGTCACTATTTTTCATTGGAAAAGGCCACGAACTCAAAAATGTGACCATATGCCACCTACAGTGGCGGGACCTATAGTGACACCCAACGAAAAAAACGTGTGTGACTATATGCATATCGTCACACATTTTTGCCGTGACCGATACAACGTTTTGTACCAGTGATTGTTATTGAAGAAGGTAGGAGATATACCTGCCATACTTGCAGAGACATTAGCAGAAGGTTTTTCATTAATGGGACTTAAGAGTTTCATCATTTGTTCATTAGTGAAAGACCCAGTCATAGAACCAGAAGAAGTGGATGGTTGAGACACATCTGCATTAGTATTAAACTTTTTGATAGCAGCAGATTGTTTAGACAAGTTAGGGTTTCTTTTAAAACCAGGTGGATAACCATTTAATTCAAAACACCTTTCAATGGTATGACCAATTAGACAAGAGTGTTTACAAACCAGATTAGGATTACGTCCCCTATTACCATTACCATTATTATTATTACCATTACCATTCCTCCTAACAAAATTGTTATTAGAGTTTGAATTATTATTGGTCTTAGTAATAAAAGCAGCAGGTTGGACCTTGCTGTTAGAACCAGAACTTGGGTGGAGTCCTCTATGAGACTCCTCCCTAGAGATCACATTAAAAGCCTCTTTCACATATGGTAAAGGTTCCCTAACCAAGATATTGCTTCTAATTGGTTGATATACTTCATTTAAACCCATAAGAAACTGCATAAGTCTAATAAGCTGATTATGTTTCAACACACCTTCATGAGCAGCACAAGTACAAGTAGGTAACAAAGTTAAAGTGTCAAATTCTCTCCATAGAGAATCAACTTATGATAGTAATCAGGCACATACAATTCACCTTGTTTAAGACTATTAATTTTATGAATCACATTAAAGATAATAGAACCATCAATCTTATCATAAGTTTCCTCTAATTCAGTCCAAACTTTAGATGCAATTTCTGAGTAAACCTGCCCTAAGTACAACTCAGGGGACAAGGACCTAAGAATCCAGCCAAGAACAATGGCATTGCATCTTTCCCATTACTGGGATAGAACTGGGCTAGTAACAGGTTTAACACAAGAACCATCAACAAATCCCATCTTATTTTTACCTTTTAAAGCAATTTTCATACCAGTAGACCACATTTTGTAATTATCAGACCAAAATAGACACATTAGAGTTATCACTAGAATGCAAGTAAAGAGGATTACCAGCATCCAAAGAACTAATAAGAACCTCAGTCATGATAACAAGAAACAAGAATAACAACCAAAAAACAGATAACAAACAAATAAATAGATAACAACCAAGAAACAAACCAAACTAAAGATAATAACAACTAAACTACCAAGAACACTAAAACACACACCCAATTCAACTGTAGTACCCAGTCTTACACCTATCTGTGGGAAGAGCAGGTTTCCGTACCTCTCAAGGAGGCAGGTCAAGATGTTACCCACAGAGTTTGTAGTGTTACAACTAAAGTACTCAGTGAATTAAAGGAAGAAAAAGAAACCTTACAGAGATAATGCAGTGGAAAGACCAGATTACCAACACTCTTGATTCACTTAGTCAAGAGAGTCAGTAACCAACCAAGAACCCCAATAACACCACATAGAATAACCAGAATCAAGATCCCCAAATTTACCAATTTAGGGTTTCAAAAAACCCTAACTGACAAATCCAAGATCCACCACTAAAAACAACAATTAACACCACGACCGTCGAGAAAATAGCCTAAAAAGATCCCAATCGCTCGAAAATCAAGAATCCCCCAAATTTGAGATCAAACCCTAAAAACATATCAAGAACCAACGGAGATCAAAGCCATGGCTCTGATACCATGTTAACATCATAGATCTGATCTCAAAAACCAACCACAACACAATCAAATCACCCAGCCAACCACCCCTTGGTGAATTCTTTTATTAACTGAATATACAAGAAGATGAGTCCACAAAACTTGTGCTCACCAAACGAATACAAAAGAAAAAATTAGTCCTCTTCAGAAGGATCCTATCCACCACACTACAATATTAAAGATACAAAATAGCCTCACTACAACTCTCAATAACAACCTATCAACACTATAACCTGATCAAGAAGATCAAACTATCAATACCAGACTTAAGACTACTTCGAGAGAGAGATATGAGAATATGTGTGAGAAAGATACGACTTGATATGGCTGCTAGGGTTAGGCTTTAGCTTATATAGAAGCTAGTTACACTTTAACCCTTGTAGAATATAAAACCTGCTATCAAGAACTAAACATACAAACATTAGTAAAACTTGGCATAACAAGTCCCTAGACTTATTGTCCAAACATGAGCTTGCATATCACAACATATTTCAACATATATAGAACTATTTACCAATATTTGGAGCCTTTTTCATAATATCAAGCTTTTCAAAACAAAAAACTACTTTAATATTTAAACATGCAAACAAATATGCCAAAATATTACTGTAATATTTTGATAAACACATCCCTCATAAAGAGATGATGACAATTAACCAACATCGAGGTAAATGCAAGCCTTTTCATTAAATGCATAATGCAAGCCATTTTTATCTTGTTTTAGTTCAAAACAATTGTGAGAAAAGTGTTTCATAATAACTTCAAGGGATAATAAACTTATGTAGTAGTCAAACAAAAGTTTCGTAACCACCTGATATATGTAAGTAAATAATTTCATTTTTGTTTAATTTATATTGAATCTATTACTTTTGCCATCAATCTTAGTTATAAACCCTTTTAAGAAAGTTTAAAGCTTTTGGGCAGACGTGTTACGGAGTATATGTCTTACAAATTCCAAAAAACCAACACACCATAAATCTTGATTAAAGTTTTTCCATCATGAAAATCAACAACTTCCCGATGAAAAAAATAGATGAGACCATGTTAGGAAAATTGTTTGTAAGTGGTTGAGAATATAAAAAAAATGCAAGTTAAATTTGATCTTGCTAAAGAATTATCTTTAGAATACGGAATTCTCCTCCTAATAGTTTGCTCGATGAGAGTAGTGTCCAAACCCGATTTTTATGTTTTAATGTTGATAAATCAACTGGCATAACATTATTTTAGTATGTTCAAAATGGAGTCCAACAAGTTTATTTAGCCAATCGGTTCATGTGAAACTATTTACAATGTAAGTACAAGTTGTTGGGTTATAAAGTCAAACTGCTGTTGAAGATCAAAGTACTGCTCTTATAAAGAAAGTCAAAGTGCTGCTTATTGAAGAAAGTCAAAGTACTGCTCATCAAAGGACTGCTATGATAAAGGACTAACATGCAAAATGTTTAAGGATTATTATGTAATTCTAGAATATTCTTTAGATTAGAATTAGTTTACTTGTTGTTCAAGTATTGTAAACCGACTAGGGTTTTCCTTATGCCTATAAAAGGATCCCTAGGTTGGCATTAGAGATATACGAATACATGCAAGTTGAATATTAGAGATATTTAGCGATTAGGGATTGTTAGTGAATCTGTAATATAAGCAGGTTCAAGGTTTGGTTTTAATATAATCGTTGAAGTTCAAAGTTATTCTTCTTAGCTTTGTTAAAGTAGATTCCGCATACTTAACAGAGTTATATCAGTGTTTCATTTTCAGTAGTTTAGGATTTATCCAAGATTACAAAACCTTTACAAGCTACATAGTTAGTTTGGTCAGAGTATATCGATCCAGCAAGTGGTATCAGACCTTTACAAGCTACAAGTGGTATATCGATCCAACAAGTGGTAGACTCTGATTAAGAAGAACCCTTTAAACCGAATTTACAACAAACCCTAAACAATGACGACTGAAGTTACACCAGTCCCATCCATCACCTCACTAAGGATTCCAATCATCAAGAAGGGAGAATATGATCTCTGGAGCATGAAGATGAGGCAGTATATTGCCATTACTGACCATGCTCTATGGGATGTGATTGTCAATGGTAATCAGGTTCTGAAAAGAACTGTAGCAGTTCCTAGACAACCTCAACCACCTAAACCTACCTTACCAGCAGCAACAAAAAGAAATCAAGATAAGCCTCTCAACATACTGTTGTCTGCTATCCCTGATGGTCATCTACTAAAGTTTCATGATGCTAAGGATGCAAAACAATTATTGGCTGCTATCAACACAAGATTTGGAGGTAATGATGCTTCTAAGAAGATGCATAGAAATCTATTGAAGCAACAGTTTGAAACATTCACTGTTGGTGAAAGAGAAGGTCTTGATGCTGCCTATGATAGATTCCAACATCTTCTTAGCATGTTAGAGTTATATGGTGCAGAGGTATCTGTTGAAGATGCATACTTGAAGTTCTTAAGAAGTTTGCCATCCGTATGGCATGTGGTTGCTACTATGATCAGAGGACAACCTGGTTTGGATTCTATGGACTTTGATGATCTCTACAACAACTTAAAGGTGTATGAGCATGAGATGAATGGTAAAATCAATTCAAAATCTCATAACATTGCTTTTGTGTCTTTTGAAAACAGAAGCAGTTCTTCCACCAAAAGTACTGCTTATCCTGTTCAAAGTATTGTTAGTGCTAAACAGAACTCTTGCACAACCATGATTACCACCTCTTCATCACCATCCAACAACACCAACTGTGATGATGTTGTATGTTCCTTCTTTGCTCAACAAGCCACTTTACCTGTTACCTATCAAGAAGAGTTGATGCAAATTGATGAAGATGCTTTGGAAGAAATTGACATCAGATGGCAAGTTGCCATGATCGCTGCAAGGATCAAGAAGTTCATTAACAAAACAGGCAGAGGTATTGAAAAGCTAAACAGGGTATAGCTTTTGACAAGTCCAAGATTGAATGCTTTAATTGTCTTAAGCCTGGACACTTTGCAAGAGAATGCAAGTTTGCTAAATATCAGGCAAACAGAACTATTGAGCAACCTAAGTTTGAAAGAAAAGAAGTTCCAGTTGCTGAATCAAAACCAACAGCATTGGTGGCTCAAGAAATCTTATCAGAGATTGATGGGGCAATGAATTTGATGATGAACCAGTCACCTACTGTAATGTTGCATTGGAAGATTAGAGAACAGCTTTTGATGAAGAACCAGGATTTGCTGCTTTGGAATCCAGAGATGGTCTTGGAAGCTTTGATTGGAGCATGGAGAATGAAGAAGAACCTGTTCAGTTTGCTATGGTAGCTACTTCACCAAGTTCATCCACTATCTCTGAGCTATGCTCTAAGTGTAGTAATTTTTATCAAAAGTTACTAAAAGAATATGAGACTGAAAGGGATAATTGTAGAAAGGCTAGGTCTGAGGTAGCTAGCTATCAATTGACTTTAGAGTCAATGGAAGCCAAGATAATCACTCATGAAAATAATGAAATGGCTTGGTCAGAAAAATATGAACAACAAGATTATCAATTAAAATTGAGTGAATGGAAGTTAGGATGTAAAGTTTCTGAGGTTGAAAAACTCACTAAGCAAAGGGATGATTTGTTAGAAAAACTTGCTAGTTGGAAAGAATCTGGTCTTTCACATGTTAGTTTTGTACAAAAACAAAGAAGAGCAAATGTTAAAACTGGACTAGGTTATGGTGTTAAGTATGATAGTTCAGAAGATAGTCCCACTAGTGATAAGGAACAACTTAATTCAGAGGTAACTTCATCTAGTGATGAAGAATTCATTAGCTTAGATGCCAACACATCTAGTGATGAGGAATTAATTAATCAAACACCTCCTGAATTTAAGAAGAACATGGGATATAATGAAGTACCTCCACCCACTGGTACCTTTCAACCACCTAGGACAGATGTTTCTTGTTTTGGAGTAGACAATCTAGAATTTAGGAATAAGCTTACTGGTAAAACTAATTCTAGTCCATCTAGTTCTAAATCCTTAAAAGAAACAGTTGAGAAACCTAAGGTTGAGAACACACAGAGTAAAGTTAATGGTTCAGGGTGTGTTCATAATGCTCAAAATTTTTCTAAAGATTTTTCAAAACAAGCAGTACCTTCAAACTCTTCTCAAAGTACTGTTAAATATCCAACAGTACCTTTAAGAAGTACTTTTCAAAATACTGCTAATTTTAGAAAATCTTTTTCACCAAAGAGACAAGCAAGTTTTGGTTATAGAACTCAAGGAAGGGGATTTAGGAATATGGATAGAATGTGTAGGATACTAGATAAGCTCATAAACACGTTTATACTTGTAGTATGGTTCGATCCAAGTAAGAAAAAGAAGAAAGAAATCTAGAGAGAGAAACAGATGAAGCCTTGAGAGAAAACCAAAAAAAAGAAAATAGAATTATGAGAGAAGGCTTACCCTCTCCAAGGATGGAGAGGGGTTTATATACATGGGTTTTGCCACTTGGGCGTGCCACTTGGGCTGCGGATCAGGTATACAGTGGG
Organism: Artemisia annua; assembly: GCA_014162995.1. Lineage (NCBI taxonomy): Eukaryota > Viridiplantae > Streptophyta > Magnoliopsida > Asterales > Asteraceae > Artemisia > Artemisia annua. The sequence goes on along the minus strand of LBNU01027223.1, from coordinate 18,541 downwards.
TAAAGACCCGTCCTTCTTCCGCGAACTAATCTAATTCTAAACTACGTATTACTAACTAATGTAACTACTACGAGCTAAAAAATGCTTAATCATATCTGGGGTGACCGAATCTTTCTTATACAAAAGTCGTATTCCTAACAATCTCCCCCTAAGAGAGGTCACCCTTTTTGATCTTGATTCTTGAATTCTTGCATTGAGATCTTTGTAGATTCTTTTGTAGCTCGTAGTTGTTGATTCATCATGGATGAACGACTCAAGATGACTTCCTTGATGTATATGATGATCTTTTGACTTTGCTCTTCGCTCTTCATCCATATAATTAACTTCAAGTCATCTTTGAGTGTATGTGTCTCTTTGTGATGTTGTGATTATCTTTGTGATGTCATGCTTACACTTTTCTGGATCATGATCTTCTGCATCAAAGTTGAGGAAGCATAGTCGAAGCCCATTCTTTGATCATGATATCTTGTCGAAGGCGGAGGGTCAGGTGCGAGCGGGCCACATCTCGACGGTACACTAGCCAGGAACACTAACAGTAAGGAACCACCCATTACTGCCCCGAACTAGGCCGTAAGTAGAGTTTATTCCAAAGTAGGGTATCGCCCTAGCTTTAGGTCAACGTCTACTATTGTCTACCCTTAATTAGTCCACACATGTAGCAAAACAAATTGTAGTAACAGGTCCAAGTAAAACAGTTTGAGCTAGAAAGCTCTCATATAAACAGGCAAGCACATAATGCCTTCAAATACTTAATTCAATACTTCGATAAATTACTCAATCAATCATTCAATCAAACCAATCAAATCTTTCACGTACTCAAGTAAGCAATCATAGCATTAATTTAAAAGAGCATGTATTCTCCCCCAAAAGTAGTTATGAAAACTTATTTAAAAGAAGGGGGCTATGAACTCACCTTAGCCACAGCAATGCAAGAATCACGACCGACACAACTTGGCATCTAGAGCTAATCACAACGATATCCAAAAGATGGGCACGACGGCACCAAGTAGTACGAACACGAGAGTACTTCCTAATATGCATACGATAATCTCAAAATATAGTTCGTACCATAATAAAGTCTATAAAAGACGATGTGTCATAGTTTTCATGGATTACTCAAATCATTACCTTATAAAAAGTTAAGTCTCAATGATTTCGTAAGAAAGCGTTATGTTTCGTGTGGGGTGGTAAGAAGACTTAGACTCATAACACAACTCATACTAAAATGATAATTACTTCAACGTACAACTCACGCCAATAGAGGAAAAGATATCGACATATAACTCACGCCCAAGAGGAAATCGACATTTTCAAGATCAAGAAATACTAATCAACTCAAGTCATTTAAAGAAAATCTAGAAAATGACCACGATTAACCATATAATTTAAATAGATAAGTTTCGACGTTTACCCCATAACCCCAAATGATTTATATAAAATGTACTCGTTTTATAAGGAAATCACGAGTTAATAACTCTATTATGAAAGAGTTTTTAAAGATTAAATAAAACTATTCATTTCAAATTCCTTGTCGGGTTTTATAAAAACAATCTTATAACAGATTAGAAATAAAAGTGTAAGTTTAGAAAGTTCTATGAACTTCGGCATGACGCGTCCATTTATACAACCTTCCCAAGTCAAAAGACTTTAAATAAACTCAATTCTCTAAAACAATATTTCTCAACAATTCATTAGAAAACTATAAAGTGTATTTGTTGATTATTAGACATTATTTTACTTATTGTGTATTCGTTGCGAATCAAATATATTAAATTCGTTATGAGTCTAATATATTGTATTCGTTTCAAGTCCAATAAGTCTATATTGTCCAACGTCCAATGTCCAATGTTCAATAAATCACTAATGGATCGTCCAATAATTATCCAAATGTTCGTGTGTTTTCAAGTTCCATTTCAATAGCTACTATCCGAATTATCCATATCCAAGTCGAAAATAATATAAAATCCGTGTCAAATCCACACCATAATCCCAATCATCCGAAACGTATCAATAGGTCACCATGAACAACTCAACACTTAGCCAAAGTATTAGACGCGAGTTAATATACATAAATATATCAACTTAACAAAATATAACACACTCTAATAGACTACTAAATCCATGGCAAACCAAACTAAATGCACACCTAATGGACTGTCGAGTCCAACACTTTATCATTTGCGATAATAAAACAAATTGTAACCCGACATTGGTTTTACTGGTGACGAGAACACAGAATCACAACAAAACAATTTTTGCTCTTATGAGCTTATCATTACTTTACTTAGCGAAAATACTTAAACTACGCTATTACCAAAATCAGTTTTGTTCCAACCCATAGCCATAAAAACCAAATAAGCTACAAGAATAAGCATGACAATTCAAAGGAAGACACGCAAATCTGAAACCCTTGTGGGTTTAATCCTCGCATCCGAGACCCAAAACAAACCAACGAAACATATCCATAACGATTTGAACATTAGTTTATACACGCTACCACACGGATCTGACAAACACCTCTTATCAATTTCTTACCACACGAAACTGAATCCACACAAATTAACTATCTCATTTTATTCTATTGTTAATCCATGTTTAACTATCCAAAACTTTTACAAACATTTTAATATTGTTGTTAATCCACAAAAATGGTGAAAATATTATGACCAATATTAAAACCAAGAATGGTGTAACGAGGGTTTATGGTTACCAATACTAGAACGAGAGGGAGACATAAAGGATGTTGGAGACGATGGTGGCGACGTGGTGAAGGTGGCTGTGGTGACGGCTTCACAGCGGTGTGACTCCAAACACATCTCAAACAAGCTCCTCTTGCTCCGATCTATCATTCCCTTCGATAAACACAACGAAAAACGAGAGGAAATGACGTGGTGGTGGCACATGGACGCGCGTTAACTTCACAAACGAGGAGACATGGTGGTGGGAGTGGTGTATGATGGTGGAGCGGCGGCAGGCTATGGTGGTTGTGGTGACCTTCGGACCAAAACAAAACTCTCAACAACTCTCATAACTTCCGATCTACTCTCAACACGCACAACAACCACATACACGGCGCGTATGGGTGGCGGTGGTGATGTTATCATGGTGATAGAGATGGATATATGGCGCGTGTCATATATAGAAATGATGAGGAGATCGTGAGGATTACCATGGTGGTGGCGGTGTACTTATACTCACGGCGGTGGTGGTGCTACGGCCTGAACAGTGGCCGGAATTTAAGAGAGGTGAGGGAGAGATGAGTGGTGTCGGCTGGAAAAGAAAGAAGAAGGGAAAATGAAACCCTACATATTTATATAAGTTGTTTATATAGTGGAAGGGTGGACTAGGGGCAAAACCCTAGCGCGCCCACGAGGACTAAACTTGTCGTTTCCATTATATTTTTAGGAAGATGAGAACGAGGCCAATAATATGTATGATAATTATTTTCCGAGCACCCAAACTCATTTCCATTAGCCTTAGGATCATCTTTCCATTAAATTTGAATATAAATACGTCTAGTTTCTCAATAACAATACCAAACTTAAAATAAATTATCGTTTCTGCAAATAGGAACTGTAGGGAAATTTACGGGTTGTCACAGTCCCACCTCCTTAAAAGAATCGTGTCCTCACGATTCAATTCAAGTTACTCATCACGTTCCAAAAGAAATAAGCATATACGCACGAGTATTCATCTTTACGTTTACTACACGAGTTTAGGGTCTTTTAGCGAGTTTCGACGAACTCTATCGATAGGAATGCGACTAAATGAAAGTCGTCAAATTCCAAGGTTCAAGATTCCAATAGATCAACAAGGTTCGAACATTACGATATTAAAATTTCTCCAAGAGGAATAACAATGCCTCGATGGCAATTCATCACTTAGATTGTAGACATAAGAACGTCGTGAATGCTGCTGAGTTCCGACGATAGCTCAGACGTGTGAGCTACCAATCTGACTCTAGCAAGAATCTGAAAGGATCGATACGACAAGAATTCATAAAGTTTACGTCATCAGGGTTTCTAATCATCCACGAGTAGCGTACATCTCCGTTCCGCCTTCGAACGATCTTCTTGATAGATTTACGTACAAATTCAAGGTCAGAAAGTTGGGTATCCCCATCTTTATCCAACAAGTCGGCGATCAGCACTCGCGACCGTAGAGGATCTTTTGCAGTGCCATTGGAAAACCGAAATAGTAGGTAAGAGAGAAATTGACCAACATGAGGTGAACAGGTTGAGTAGAATTATTAACAGATACTCAGGTAGAGGTCGGGATTCGTTTCCCAAGGTCTAGCTTGCGATATAGCAGCAAAATAAAAATCGACAAAAAGGATTTGTGAAACGGCTCATAGGATAATAGGAAAATAACCCATTGTTTAAAAATTATAGGAAAGTCAATTCTCAATTTTCATCTTGATTTCATAATCTTGCAGCAAGGCAGTAAAATGTTTTATGAAATCATCTCATTAAGTTATTTGTAAAATAACTTACAGGGTATCAAGGAACCATTTCACCTTTTATAAAATGGTAGTTAGATCAAAACTTTGATATTTAGGATAGTAGCAAGGTTGCATTAGATCCTTAGCATGACAAACATATTTTATAAAATCGTCTTGTGAGACAATTTCGTAAAATGGTTTGTGAGATAACAAGAAAAAAGCAGTTATCCTTTATCAAGTAGTGGAAAAATCAAAATTTTGATTTTTGCGAAATAGCAGTAAAACATCTTGTAACATGTCAACATTTTGTAAATTACTTTCAAGGCAGTTTCACTATCCAATAAGAGAAGGAACAAAGATAAAGAATATTTCCGAGGGACGAGTGAAAGAAATAGGCGGTTGTCCCAAGGATCGTGATTCAAGTTACCTCTCAAAATCTTAAGAATTCTGTTACGCACGAAATCCTTTC